>JAYXIM010047100.1:0-108020 GCA_037575425.1 Anastrepha fraterculus | reverse complement strand
TTGGAGCACTAGAACGAAAGTTGCAGACCGTGGAAGCGCGCGACTTTATCAATAAATTAAGTGCACGCAAAACTTTAGACGCGATTATCTCGAAGTCATGATTTTTGAAAAATACCGTCGCGGTGATCATTATTTCAATATTTCAAAAACTATTTGACCGATTTGCATAAACTTTTTTTTTTAATTATTCGAAATTACAACCTCGTGAATCTGAACTAATCACTTTTTATAAATATTTGCATAGTTCGCTGGAATTAATTTTTCAACCCCTCAAAAATCGTTTTTTTGGTGCAAAGCGCTTTTCATATCGAGAAAATTTTTTTGGGTAAATAAACCGTTCAGATTCACTAAAAAACATTTTTCTACAATAATCATTTAATTTTTTCGATTTCAGTTGGGCTGCTCATGCGCTACCGTGATCACCGCAAGCCTCTTCTAAAAATCAGCGTTTCGGGCGAGGGGCGATACCAACAATAAATAATAATATTTTTTTAAATAAAAACACCAAATGTATTCTTCGAGAGTTACCCTTCAGTATGATATATGCCTTATTTAAATAAAAGTTCTAAAACATATTTAAAAAAAATTATGACAATCGTCCATTTTTTCGGGCTCACAAGATATACATATATAACGCCTTAACAGCAGAGTCCAGAAAAGTCGAAAGTTTTTTATTCTTAATATTGTCTAAAAACGAAAATATGAACGCAAACAAGGACTCAGAAGTAAAATCATTAAGATGCGCGGAAGTCTGTGACTTGGTAGAATAAAACACCGCAAGACAAAGCATATATTATATGTCACCGGAGTGTATGTAGGTATTGCGGAAGCAAATCTGTTTCGATGTGAATCAGATAGTATAATTCGGAGTATTTGGGGGCAAAAAAACTAGCGCCCCATAAAACGTGATCGACCTTGATATTGATAGCGGTTTTAGGATCAGCAAGCTTCAGGTTTAAGGGTTTGGCTTAAGAGAGTTTGTATGTAAGCAGCACGTCCAGATATGTGTAATCGTTAACAATCTCGATATACTCGTCACCAAATTTCGAATTATAAGAAGAAGGAATTCTGCTACTATCCCTAAACACCATGCATTTCGACTTGATGAAATTTACATTAAGGCCCCATTGAATGCTGTAATCGCCGATCGCATCCATTAAATCCTGCAATTCATTCGGAGACTCGGAAAAATGAAGAGATTCAAAAAGCACTAAGTCATCAGCGTTCATTAACAATTTGATACGAAAACAAACTTTATAAAAATGTTAACAAGAACCGAAGAAATTTTACTTTAAAGAATTCTATACTAAAATTTTCAACCTTGAATAAATTTCAAATTAATTTTATTATACTCAAAACCAATTTTCTCTATAAACATTGGATGCCATAAAATTTGCAAGCAATAAAAAAAAAAATATTTGCCATATACTATATGTTCTCAATCATAGCCATTGCGGATTTATTTATAAATAAACCGGTATAGGTGTAGTTTTTTGGACAGTTTTTTGCAACAGAAATTTAGTTAATAATTAGTAGATTTTCTTTAAAATCGTTTCATACCACATCCAAATTGTTGCATACCAGAGTCAGTGCCGAAGTAGTATCAGGATCCTTATATTCGTACTGTTAACGGCATTGCGCCACAACTTATGCAGTGTAAGTTTCAAATTCAGTTACTAAAATATGTGTGGATATACGTGTATGTGTGTATTGTTAACTAAAGTGAAAGGAAAGGGAAGAGTATTTGTGTTGGAGCCACTGCCATTGTCAAAACCATTTATTACAAAAAGATAAATGTGTGGGGTGAGGATTTATGACAGCTACCAATATTAGTTGCGCTTGTTGACGAGCGATAAGTGACAATTGAATGACAAGTGTTAGTCAGTGGTGATAAAAATATTCATAATCTGTCAATACTCTCGTTTGAGTAAGAAGGAACAAATAAGAAAATATTATAAAAACGAACCAAAAAAAAACAAAAATTTAACTCCAAGGTTGCATGGAACATTTCTTTAACTCATCGCTGGTAGATTTATTAGGTTTGAAGTTCATATCCACAATAACTATCTAACATTATTACTGATTTCGTGATAATTATAATAAAGTTAAACCTCTTTATATCAAGCATGCAACTTACTCAAGATTGAAGTGAAAATTTGAAAGTAATTTTGCCATGGCTTAATTTTAGCCGAAGTGTACGAACTGTTAGGAAGGTGTCAAAAGAAAAAATAAAAATGAAGTTAGATTAAAGTACTGATAAATAGGAAAAAGAACTGAAAAATGAATGCAAGAAAATCATTTTTTATGAACACAAACTGTCTAAAATAATAGCTATATAACATGATGGTAAGAATAATGAGATGGCGCCTATCGTGGTCCCGTTAATTGGGTCTCAGCGAATTTGACAACAAGTTACGTGATTTTAGCTCCAGTATGGCCAGATTACCATTTTTGTAACTTGATTTAACATTTTTTTTGTGTTATTTAGTCTCGGAGTTTTAGTTCTTTCTTCATGACATTTATCTAGCCTGTTCGAATAATATTAATATTTATAATTTTGTAAAATATACATTTTTTAATAATTATTTAAAAAATTAACTCAGTTTTATTTAGCTTTACTTTGTTTTAGCATCTGGTGGCATTGCCCGCGATTGCAGGTGTTGTTGGTGTTCTTCTGCTTTCGGCAGTCAAATCTCTCTCTCGCTACTGCACTGTTGCCTAGCTTTGGATATAAAAACGCACTAAAATGCCCATTTAAAGAAAATAAAACACCAACTTTTTATTGAATCACTTAAAGAACTTTGTATGCGTGACAAATTGTCTTTAGAATGTGCGCTTTTTAAATAAATCTCTTATGCTTATGTACAATATAATTTATGAGTTTTTTTGTTAAGGGAACGACTTATTTGCAATATTTGAGGTTATGTAACTAGATAAGGTACTCTTTTTGTAAAAATGTCAGTATGGTTTAGTAGTATTTTTTTTTGTTTTGTTTTTTTCCAAATGTTTTTTAGTTTTGTAGTATTTTCTGGTATTTTGTGGCTTATTTTACAATGAATACACCTCCGGAAGAAACGATTACACCTCTTTGGTTTTAATCCGCATTCAGTAAATTCAAACGCCCTTTAAAATGTGTAAAAAGGTTTTCAATTTTAAGAAGAGTTGAGAGATGGACATTTAATATTCTTGCATAACCTTAAAAAAAATAAATAAAAAAAGGAGAAAAAGTTAAATTCACACTTTCAAAATATCAAATTTTTTAAGAACCAACTAATTTTCATTAGCACTAAAATCTTCTCAGAGTGGCCGTTTTTAACCTTCTTTTGTATAATACAGTTTTTTTTTTTAATTTAAAGTTTCGGTAGCTTATATTAAAAAAAGAAACAAACAAGAAACTTCAAAATTGACGCATTTTCGGTATAAAAAAGTAATAAATTTATTGCGAAGAGCAAATGGTTGGCAATACTGCACAACTTGGAAAAACGTGACGTCACGTACTCTCTGATGGGCGCAATCTTCTTTCTATCATTCTTGGCTATATAAGTGAAGTTCAATGAGAAGCGAGTAGCGGTACCGCGATATTCGCCACCTTTTACAATCTGCCAGGGCCCGTAATCATTAATCATAAATTGATGTTATTGTTATTATTTTGAAATGGGAATTTGGAAATAGTAACAAAAATATGATTGAGTTTTCAGGTCTGACTGAGTTGTTAATAGGTATAATCATGTATCGGAGTTATATTGTTTGGATATAAATAAATAAATAAACTAATTTTACGAGTGTTAGTGTTTTGACCCAAAATAATTATTATTTTTTGAGTTTGAAATTCCTCTCCAGAAATAATTATAATTTTTTGAGTCTTAGTTTTTTGATCGAAAATAATGCTAATTTCTTGAATCTTATTATATTTTTTGATAGATTGAAAATTCTATCTTTCCGTTAATCCGAACAAAACCACCACTTGTTTACGAGAAAACGAAAATTGCTGGACTTGTCACACTGAAAGGAGTGTCACTTGGTCTTTCCGATGAAGTTAAATATCTAGGAGTAATCTTGGATAAGAAGCTGACTTGGGAGACGCAAGGTGAATCACGCATTAAGAAGTTTTGAGCAATGCCGCAGAGCCTTTGGTAAAACCTGGGGTCTGAAACCTGCTGTGGTCCTATGGATATACACAGCACTTATCAGACCAATCATCACTTACGCTTCTGTGGTCTGGTGGCGACGGAGCATGGTTAAGTTCACAATCCGGGAACTATACAGGCTGCAAAGAAGTGTATGTTTATGCATCACGGGTGCCATGAGTACAACCTCTGGTGATGACCTAAATGCTATGCTTGATTTGCTCCCCCTGGATCTTAAGATACAACAGGAAGCAATAAAAGCAATGTGTATACTCCATAAATATGGTTTCTGGAATGAAGATGGAACTTCGGGACACACAGAAATCTTTAAGTTGCTGTCGGAGCAGTATCCACTGTTTGTGGCACCTAAAGATGACCTCATACCCACAGTTTCATTTGGAAGGAAATTTGATGTCAGATTTCTATTGCGTGAGCAATGGAGCAATCCAGAATGCATGCAGGGAGATTCGACGGATATTTTCTTTACCGATGGGTCTAAGAATGAAATAGGGTCTGGAGCCGGATGGTATTTAAACGATAGTAATAAGTATCGCTTTGCTATGGGGGAAATGGCAACTGTTTTCCAAACGGAATTTTTTGCCATCCTGTAAGTAGTCGAATGGATGATCGAGAGGAGAGGGAGCGGGAAACAGGTTGGAATTTTCAGTGACAGTCAGGCTGCACTGAAGGCCCTGGAGAACGCGAAGCAAACCTCAAAGATTGTTCAAGAATGTAAGAAGAAGCTTAATTCTGTCGCAAGACAAAACAGGCTTGTACTTATATGGGTTTCAGGAGACACCGGTGTTCAAGGAAACGAAATTGTTGATGAATTGGCCAACCGTGGATCAGCGGTGCCCCCACAAGGGCCAGAGCTAATAATCGGAATCTGTTCCGCAGGAATCATGAATTGGATCAACGGTTATGTAGGCAATCTACATAAAGAGTGATGGTCCGGTCTAGAACGCTGCAGAACTGCAAAGTGTTTTGTGACAAGTCCGAACAGAAAATTGTCAAACTTTCTACTAAAACTTGAAAGGAAAGGCTCAAGATCTTTTTATTCTTATACACCCTGTGCTCACTTTGTTCAAAACTTAAGCAAATTTAAAAAAATTTCATCGAAAATACAAACTTTTTAATCAGAAGGTTTGGAAAATTTCCAGGAATGGAGCTTTATAGCCCACTGAGTTTCGGTTTAATAAAGTTCAAATTATAAGGGGATCAAAAATCGCATTGATCTTTGAACATTTGTTTCGTCTAGCGGTCTTATGCATTTTATCCAAATAAAATAATTTTTGAGCATATTTTTGTTGTACAACTTTTTTTATGAAGCATTGTTTTATTACATAACATTAGTTCTTTGCTTTCGAAAAAAATTCACATAATTTTTCTATCTTGTCTCAAACAATTAGATTACTGTATTAGCTTCGTTTTTCTTTACATTCAGTGCGATTGACGACGTTAGCTTTGATTCGGTTTAACAGATAATCAACATTCGCTCGATAGCAAATGTTAGAAGGAAAAAAGTTAAGAGGCAATGAAGTTCGCACTTCCCTTTTAAAGCATAAACGGCTGGAGTTATAACTACTTTCTTTGCCTTTCGAGTACAGAGCGAGCTAACAGTTACAGCACGAGAAAGTGCCATAACAACACGAATCATTCTGTGTTCTGTCTTTTATTTTTAAATAATAAAAAATAAACGACGCTTGTTCATGGCCAACTCAAAAATTCCCTTCGGAAATGTTTGGTCGCTCAACAGGTTAAATAATTTTTTTTTAGAATTTTTATTTTACAAAATTTTTAATTTCTTATTTACATATTAGAATACTTGAAAATTTTCTTTCTGAATATTCTTTTATTATACAGAATAAAAAAAAAACATAGAATTAAGTATATTATATTATTGACTTGTTCAAGGCATGTAATAAAAGCGTCAATTCTGCTGCACTAATGACAATTTGCAACACTGTTTTTTGATGCGGATTTATTTGTATTCGCGCGCAATATTTACCGAATTTTTGACACTTCGAACGTGATGCGTTTGACAATATTGCCAGAATTGTACATCGAACGTGATACTTTCACAAATCATGCAACACTGCGGTTGTGATTGAATCTCGAACAAGCCCTATGTTTTTAAGTTTTTCTGCCCTTCATATTAAATTTATTGTTGTATTCGATGCGATTGCCTTTTGAATCGATTGTTTTTCAAAGCAATTGTGTCTCAAGTTATGAGTGATTATGAAAATTATGAACTGCAAAAGCAAACATGCCCATCTCTTTAGGAAAGTGTAGTGAGGTGCGCTTCCCTCTTTGTTTACAAGCCCTGAGTTAGTGCTGTGCAGATTTTGTTGCAGGGTTTTTATGAGTGGAGTGCAGTAGCGAAGTATCTTGCCATACTGATATAATTTTCAAAATATTCTTGCTAAACACTTGTACAACATTTTGATATAGAACTATATTTTAAGTGTATTTATTGAGTGCTGGGTACTGCTGTTTACGCAAATTTTCTTCTCTTCAGTTTCCATATCTTAAAAATTAAGTGAGATTTGCTAAATGCGCGTTCTGCCTCCTCGAGTTGTACGAGAATGCAATAATGAAGAGCTTTCTATATAATATTCATATACATACATATCTAGCAAATATGGAAATACTCGGACTTCTTTTCATTACTCCATTTATTCCTTACAAGCGCTAGAGCAACTCTTTAAAACAAATTGGAGTTAAACAAAAACTTAAAAAATTATTACCCTAATAAAATTGTAACAAATGGAATAATTTGATGTTGGGTCTGTTTATGTGTGAGACCTTGATAATCTTAGCTACTTAATTCTTGATATCAAAATAATTTCCTCACATTAATATTCCCCGCTGTTCATAGGTAATTGTTCTTAAAGGGCAAAAAATACCAAGACACGACGGGATGTCTGCCACCAAATAAGGCCACATATTACAGCTGTATAAACATAATTAGGAAAAAAAATATATATGTATACAAAAATAAATAAGAAATGTATGTATGTGTGCACATAAGTAAAAGTGGGAAAAAGAATAAAGATAGCCAACGGAAAATTTTATTGCGCTAGATTTTTGATATTTCACTACATTTTATTCAGTGTAGCCAAAGGCACGAAAAATATATTTACAACTACGCTCATAAGTACAGTAATGGACTGGAAAAGGCTGTCAGCAGGTCACAGAAAAATATGCTTTGGGTAAAATTAATTTAATTTGCATAATTTAACTACTAAAAAGGTTTAGTAAGAACATTTTTAATAACTCCTCATTAATAACTCTTTGTTACAAGGCTTATGATTGGCATTTACAAGGAGTGGCTATTAAATAGTGAGATTGACATCGTAAGCTTTTCTTTATGTGAAACATACATAGTTACTTATCACTACCATACATTTCAGCTAAAATACTACATTAGAATTTCCTCTGCATTGGAATAGTGCTTCTTCCGTGTGTCGCTTGCTCTCTAACAGGTTCAAATCTCTGCTGTATTTGTCTAGAGACCTGTTAAGGCATATTTACATATTTATGTATTTCGACAAATGAACAGTAGATTCTTACTCCCTACAATAGAACTTCGCTTAGAGTCTAGTTGATTAAATAAGCGGATACGAACTTTTGCAAGGTGTAGTGCTAGATTGAGATTAGGAACATTATTTAGCTCTTAAGAAAGGAGCAAATGGGTTGTAACTAAATTTGCAGGCATGCATACAGAACAATTGAAATGTCCGAAAAGCGGAATTAAACGGTAGTTTTTCTAAGAGAGCTAACCTGTGATAGCTTTTCTTGCTTGCTCTTTTGTTGCTAATGAGTAGCTGTAGCTGAATAGCTGCTTTCAAGCCAAAATCTGACAACGAAATTCGAATGATGGCGTCGGTTCACAAAAGTTCTGTGAGCGAAAAGCTAATTTAATGCAATTTTTCGGATTCGTTCTTTACGGTTTATATTTAATTTCATTTATTGAGTCTATGATTTACAAACCTTCTAGAGTAGATTAATAAATTGGACTTAACATTTAGATAACACTGAGATCTCGGGTGAGCAAAATCAAAGTCAAGGCTACTAAATATTCCATTAAATTCGATGAGAGCTCTTCTTGCAATAGGTTAAAAAAATATAATTAGCTTTAATTAGATTGACGTGAAATGGAAACTGAAAGCGTAGTGCTCGTTGCAGGACATTGAAGCTTATAAGTTCAAGTAGTACCGGACAATTATTGAAGTCAGAAATGGTATCATAGGCAAACAAGTGACTTCATTCCTAAACGCATGCATCGGGAATCATAGGATGACAAAATATCAGAGAAATAATGTGGCTGGAGTGCAAATCGAATAAAACTCCGCTGCACTCTTTCTTTAAAGTGCCCACCATAGTGGCGGAAAAAAGCTATATAGAGGTATGCTTTAGGAATAATAAAGCTATTGAGATTAGCAAAGGTAAATCTCGATTCAAACACCCTTCCGAGATCCATGAGAATATGCTGACGGATGAAAAAATTGAATTGACGGATGAGAAATATAGGAAAAATTATGCTTTAATAAAAAGAAAGAAAATAATTGGGCTTATATGCGAGATAAGATGTTGTCTCAAAATAAAACAAGCATAAAATAAAACAGCACGTTGCAGAAAAGCCAAAATTGCGTATTATTTCAGAACAATACAGGGTTGCCAATATTCGATGGACCCATCTGGTAACCCTTTATCTTTTGACAGAGACGTCAGATCGCTTAATGACATCCGCGTTGGAAGCGTCAGTCCAAGCAGATTTTTACCATGGAACAGTACATGCCAGGCGAGCGCTCCCAAATTGTTGAAATTTACATTCAACAAAAGAAGTCAATTGTGAAAACTCAACGTGCGTATAAAATAATTAAATAAATAATAATAAACCATCAAACGTTTGTACGAAAGGTTACCGACTGGTGATGCTCTTTCTAATCCAAAGAGGCCAAATTGCTCTTGTACGGGCCAGTGTTAAGACGTCGCCAAGGACATCCCAAAATCGCCGTTCTCAGCAGTTGGGCATTGCTCGGACCACTTTATAACGAATTATCCGCATTGATTTGCATTTATTCCCGTATAAGATTCAATTGACGCAAAGATTGTTGCGGACAAGCCTCGTCGATTGGAATGGGCCCAAAAAACACATGGGTCCGTCGAATATGGGCAACCCTGTATAATTAATAAGAAGCCTAGTTTCAGGTCTTCAGTAGCTTATTAGAAGGAGACTTCTCAGATGTGATAGCAGGTAGCGATTAGAGTTTGCTGTCTAATAAAGGAAGAGTGAGAACATTTACTAACATTAAAGTTAAGACGGCTTCAAACACACGAAGAGTGTTTCGACTCCCGACTGAGGCACAAAGTTTTCATACTCGAGTATATTTTAAGATTATCTGTATATGAGTCGGTGCATTATCCTATTGGAACATGCATGACTTTCTTTAGATACAATTTCAAAAAACTTTGTTGCATGGAACACTGCCCATATTGGGTGTTTACATGCGCAAAAGTTTAGTAGCAAAGTTTTCGTCAGTCCTATCCAATGGAAGTTCTATGAATCCAATTAGCGCATTTAGCGAGTATGTACCTAAACTGCTCAGACCTTCGAATTAGTGTAGCGAGTTCGTATAGAAAGTGCTGGCCATTTGAACAATAGTGATCCGTTAGTACTCACGTGGGATGGAAGAATAACGGCTTTTGGGACCTTAGAAAGTTTCGTATTCGGTGTTCATGGAGCGGTAGCTGCTCTATCTTGCTCTTTAGTAGTAGCTGCTCTGTTAGTAGTTGCTCTATCTTGCTGTAGAGCTTGATGATTGGAAGATCTCAGGAAATCAGGGATCTTCTAAACATTTTCAAAACTACACACTGGTTTCAGGAGAGATAAAGACGAAGTCGTCACTCGGCATCACAATGGGTGTGAGCCTTAATGTAACCCGCAGTGGACAACCACTTCAACCTAACCTAAAAATCGTAAAATAATGAAAAATGAAGTAAAATTATGACGTTAGTATTGGTTATGGGAATAAGTTTCCGCCCTCGTAAAAGAGGTGTCGCTGCTGATACTATTTTTGTGTTCGCTCTAGTAATATACTAGTGATTTGAAGGTGTGTACATACGTGAGGTCACGATCGCAGTAGTTCACATTCGTTTAAAGCGTAAATATCCTTTTTTATCTGAAATGTCTACATACGTTCGTCCCGAAAACATAATTTGCGGGAAGTGATGCGTCGTTATTACCTTTTAAAGAAAATTGCAGCTGAAAAGTGTGGTATATTGAACAATATTTGCGGTAATCGCGCTCCATCAAATACAACTTGTAAAGAGTGGTTTCGACGTGAGCGATAAAGCTCGCGAAGGAGCACCGAAAAAATGCACATGCGTTTCAATTGAGATTTCAATGAAAAGCAGCCGAAATGAGACGGTAGACATGAAAAACTGATTTTGCTGCATGACAATGCCAGACCACACGTTGCTGAATCGGTCCAGAAATATTTAGAGCGACTGAATTGGGAAATATTGCCCCACCCGCCGTATTCCCTAGACATTGCACCTTCGGATTACCATCTGTTCCGATCAATACAGTCAGCCCTTATTGGAGAGCGGTTCACGTCTTACGAAAGCATCGCAAACTGGCTCAATGAATGGATCAAGTTAAAAGAACTCGAATTTTTCGTCAGATGGCAGTTTCCAATGGCCCATACTTCACATAATATCATTTATTACTTAATTATTTGAATTATTCGTAACTTTGGCTAAGAAAGGACGGAAACTTATTCCTTTACCCAATATAAATTTGAAAAACTGAACTGGAACCGCTCCTTATAAAGGGTCTTTCAAAAGTGATGCCTAGATTTCGGTAGTGAATAATTCATGGACGGTTCCTTTTTTAAGCCATCTTTGATATTTATCAAGTAGGTGGATGTATCATTTTGCCCGATGGAACAACGCATTAAAATTTTTCAAACTTATTATGGAAATAGTCGATCTTTAAGGACAAAAAAAAAAGAAGCAAAATTCGTGATTTTTTGGTGGAAATAATAGACCGAATGAGTTGAAAATTTAAAGGTTGATGAAAAAATTTCAAGAAATTGGTTCTGTTGGGGATAGAAAAAGGACTAACAGACGAAACTCTCGACGTTCAGTTGAGAATATTGCTGCTGTAGCGCAACATCGATATGTCGGTGTTCTCAGCAAAAGGGCATTCAGGAATCGACTGTTTAGTGGATTTTACCTGTAGATGTGTTCATGGTGGACATTTATATGATGCCACTTTTCACATATATGTAATTGTTATGGGTCGTATTTTGAATACAAATAATGAAAGAATCTAAGTTTTTACATATTTTATTGTAAAACATACACAATTGCGTCTAGTCCTCTTATGTTAAGTTTTTTGGTACTGTTTCTTTGTTTATGTTGGTTTCTGTAATCCGTTATTTCGTTCGTTTCAAACAGGGGATGCTTCGTAAAGGAGAGGTTGACATTTGGGTAGTATCGAAGTTCAAACCGGTGTTTGGCAAGGATGTGTATTACCTCCACTCTTGTTCAACCTAGTCCTGGACCTAGCAATGCGACAAGCGTGTGCGGCCAGCAGGGGCATTTCCTGGGATGTATGCGGCCGGCTTGAACACCTAGACTACGCGGACGACATTTGTTTACTATCGCACAAATACTCATATGCATCAGTTAAACTACAAGCGGTATGCCATGCAGTAGCACAAACAGGTCTAAGAATTAACATAGCAAAGACTAAAGTAATGCGAATTAACTCCACCGAAACGCAAACCCTTCAAATTGCCGACACGCCGCTTGAAAAGATGTTGATGAATTTCGCTACATTGGGAGCATAATTTCAAAAAACGGCGGATCAACAACTGACATACGCAACCAAATCTCTAGGGGACGCGCATTTGGCATGCTAGACCAGATATGGAGATCAACCTATTTCTCCAGGCACACAAAACTGAAAATATTTGATGCCAACGTGAAGTCGGTAGTTTTGTATGGATGTGAAACATGGAACTGAACAACAAGCATAGTCTTGCAATCCTTCCTAAATCTTTGGGCGGCTACCGGGCAAACACCAGTACACATAGAAATTATACGCCGCAAGTGGAAATGGAAATAGCGGCCGCCGGAACCGAAAGGGTTGGTGTGTAACTACTATTCGGAACTCACAGAGAGAACGGAGGTTCGAATATCGGAGAAACACCAAAATTGAGAATAAGTTTTTTCTAAAGTGATCGCCCCTCGGCAGGCAATGGCAAACCCCCGAGTGTATTTCTGCCATGAAAAAGCTCCTCATAAAAAATATCTGCCGTTTGGAGTCGGCTTAAACCACAATAGACGTTAAGACTAAATTTCCGTGTATCCCTCTGCTCTTACATCCCTTACAAGCTATAACTCTCATTGTATGAGTTTATTTCATCCCAAAAGCTAAAATGTGAGCGAGTAATAGAGTTCCTTACTTGTTTTATTTTCTTCTAGGTTTTTTTTTTATTTAAATGCAGGTAATTTTCATTTTCCAAAATGTGTCCCTTTCCGATTATTTCAGTAATGGTGCATTTTACCTGCCCAGCACTGTGGTTACTTCATACGAGTGTAGGTATAACTATCCAGATGTATGCTCTTCGTCCTTTCACATGTGATTTTGCATGTTTGTGTGTATTCGTATATAGCTGTTTGTGTGAATGTAACTTGTGCGTACACGCGCTGAATGTGTGGCAACTTTACTAAACCCTTGCGGCTCGCCCACCAATACCTACATAATTTTATTGCTTTTATAACCCATTTTACTTGTTAGGAGGCATTATTCTGAGTAAAAAACCAAATCCCGCCAAATTCACTGAGTTACAAAGTCACTAAGCCAGTGGTCCGTGAAGTATGCACGAATATTTTATGGTTATTAGTTGGAAAAAAAACTTCCGACCCAAACAGGATTTGCTTACGGCCGAATGGACAAGCAAACGAAAGCGGCGACCGCCCCTGCTATCGACAAAGGGGTCAATTCGAGTTGTGTAAGTGTAGGTGTCATTAAATTGCAAAGTGCACGTCAACTTTTTTCATATAATGCCAAATTATGGACTCAAAGGCGCACAGTAGGCACTGCAGCACGCACTTAAATACAAACTTAGTACCTTCGTAGCGGTTAGGGACGTACCTACATGTGTATGTATGTACATAAGTGGTGCATGCAAGTAGGTGGATCCGCGGTGGATAAGTAAGGATGTGTGCTTGTATGCCAGTGTGTATGAGTGTGCGCAAAGTTGTGGTTGAAAATATGAAAAACGTGAAGTAATCGAAGGCTCAACTGTTGAAAAATATGGCTCGTTTCGCCTATCGGCAGCTGTCGAAAATGAAAAAAAAAGCAGAAGGCTAAGGAAAAAAAAACTGGGAAAGTATAGCCCGAAAAAGCTACCTGACATGTGCGTACGTCTTTTTATTCTTGCTTTTGCTGTGCTATTTGTAAACAATTTTACAGCAATTTATTGCGCGGCAACATGTTGAGGGGCCACACATACATACATAGCTCGCAATCAAGACTTATACATCCACACGCTTCAATGCGATCTTGCAAACACCCATACAAACATACATAGAAATACTCGTCCATATCCCAGAGCCAAGGCAACCACTCCCAACTTTTACTCAATCGCTCAAGTGCGTGTACAATCACTCAGTCGGCGGACGAATTCGTCATTGCTGCTGGCAACATAAGGCACAATATACATACTTACATACATACATACATAAATCCATATGCACACATGCATATGTGCTTATACACATGGCATAAAACCGAGTATGGATGACTTAACAGCATGAAGGTGGTACTCGCCGGCTCTTTTGATTATTTCTGCGGGATTGTTTATTTTACACATATCACACAGACGGATGTGCTTATGCATGTACACAAACAAATATCCAAACAAAATGAAGTGTATATACACAGTAGAGCTCCGAATTGAGGAATTCTATGAAGAATGTTTTTTTTAATACAGTTAATATGTTTTTAAATACAAATAAAAGTATTTGCTTAACCCTTTGACGGCATAGTTATAGATAGTACAAATGTCCCACCGGCAGATATGTTCATAACTTCATGAAATAGGGTGCACTACTTTCTTTCGTGCTTTATATTTTTGTATAAGGCTCTAGAAACTCGAAAAACTGTGAAAATGTATATTGAGCGATCCCGTGGCAAGTGATCCAGATTTTGGGTTTGATCTAAAGGGGTTAGGGGTAGTCAGAGGCCCAAAAAAATTATGATTTTCAATAATTTTTATTTTCTAGTCAATTGCTTTATTTTACAAAAATAAAAACATATCATTAATATATTATGTTTCGACTTGAATTTAGCAAAATTTCAAAAAAAAAGAATTAATAATTGTAAAAGTTATCGCTATTTGTGTGGAGCCCGTTTCTCCAGAAGTCCCTTGCGGCGATCATCACAAAAAATCCTTCGACTAGGCACGAGTTTTTTATGTTCTACAAAAACATTTATACTAAGGTTTTTAAGTTACAGTGATCACCAGAAAACATAATTTTGAGAAAAACGCATTTCCAGTGCTGGCTATTTGCTCTCGAACGCTCCGGAGCGCCCGATCGCCCTTTGTTAATTGTTCAATAACTCGAAAAGATTTGTTGGATTCATTCAAATTTTCACATAATATTTTTATAATATTATACTTGAAGAAAACGCAAAAAATACAATTTTTTGAAATACCCATAACACCTTAAATATTTCGGTAAATTGGTTTATTTGTAGAAGTAAGCTGAAAACATTCGGAAGAAAATATAATAATTTTGAGACTTAATTGATGTTGAAAAGTTTGGTACCGAGTTTTTAAAGTAAAATGTCTTCGGTTCTTTTCAACATTTCAAAACAACTGCGTTAATTTTCAGAAATTACACATTTTTATTTTACAAACATATTGAATCAAAATATGAAACATTTTTAAAAATTTAAATTTGATTAAAAGACAGCTGTTAAAATTTCATGATATTCTATTCATTAGCTAATGAGTTATTTTGCTAAGAGTGACGCTACTTTAGTTATTTTCAAAACAATGGATCAAAAAGAACTTCGTGTTTTAATTTTACACTACTTCTTGATTGGGAACAGAGACATTGAAGAGACACCGATGATGCGCATCACAGTAGAGGTCCAAGTGAGGCGGTAACACAAGAAAACATCAAAAAAAAGAACACTAAATCGTTTTGAATGATGGAGTTGCGTGAGTTAGATGACATGCTAGAGATATCAAGAGAAAATGTTGGCTTTATATTGCATGAGCATTTGACTATAAGGGAGGATGGTTCCATGTGTAGAAGTCCGCGCGAGTGGGGAAAGTTACTGATCGCCATTCACTTGGGAGTGGCCAGGACGATTCTTCTGCATATGGTTCAAGCAGCTCACAACTCCCGGGATTAGCCCAAATATCCTCTGGGTTCATTCGTTCGGTAGTGAGCTAACGTGAGAAGGCGAAGCATTCCAGGATAGCTGGAACAATGAACAACGCCCGAAAATTTTACTAGAAAGTTAGCGGCTAACAGAAGGTTTTAAGACCGGGCCATTTTCCTGTAAGAACACAGACGGAAAACTGGTGACTGACATCCAGAGCAATCTTAAATTATCGAGGAACACTTCTCGAACCTGTTAAACAGTGATAGCTGCACATGTCACAGAGAATGTGAAGATCCCGATACCCCAATCGTCGACGGTGGAATTGTCGTTCCGCTACCCGACCATGACGAGGCGAGAATAGCGATAACGCGGCTAAAGCACAACAAAGCCACGGGCGTCGACGGACTGCCGGCTGAACTATTCAAACATGGCGGCGAGGAGCTGGGAATGTGTATGCATCAGCTTCTAAGCAAAATATGGAAAGCATGCCTGCCGATTGGAACTTAAGTGTGCTCTGCCCAATCCATAAGAAGGGTGATCTTGCAAGCAATCTGTGCCAATTACCGCGGGATTAGTCTTCGACACACGCCATCTTTTAGTCGATTTCAAAGCTGCATTCGACAGTACGAAAAGGAGTTACTTTTATGCCGCGATATCTGAATTTGGTATCCCCACAAAACTAATACGGCTTTGCAAGCTGACGCTGCTCAACACCAGCAGCGCCGTCAGAATTGGGAAGGACTTCTCCGAGCCGTCTGATACCAACCGAGGTTTCAGACAAGGTGACTCGCTGTCGTATGAATTCATTAACCTGATGTTGGAGAGCATCGTACGAGCCGCAGAGCTTAATCGCTTAGGCACAATCTTTTATAAGAGCGTACAATTGTTGGCGTATGCCGATGATATTGACATCATCGGCCTTAACAACCGCGCGGTTAGTTCTGCCTTCTCCAAACTAAAGAGGCAAAGCGAGGTGAACGAGGACAAAACGAAGAAACAGTCGGCGTACTCGCGTATCGGCACCCACGTCACTGTTGACAGTTAAAATTTCAAGGTTGCAAATACTTCGTGTATTTACGAACCAGCTTTAACACCGATAACAATGTCAGCCTTGAAATCCAACGCAAAATCTCTCTTTCCAACAAGTGCTACTTTGGACTAAGTAGGCAACTGAGCAGTAAAGTCCTCTCTCGACGAACAAAACTAACACTCCACAAGGCTCTCATCATGCCCGTCCTAACGTATGTCGCAGAAGATTGGACGATGAAAACATCCGATGTAGTGACGCTTGGAGTGTTTGAGCGAAAGATTCTGCGTAGGATTTTTACACCTTTGCACGTTGGCAACAGCGAATATCGCAGGTGATGGAACGATGAGCTGTATGAGCTTTATGACGACATAGATATAGCGCACCGAATAAAGATCCAGCAGCTACGCTAGCTAGGTCATGTCGTCCAAATGAATACAAACGCTCCAGCTTTGAAAGTATTTGATGCGGTACCAGCTGGTGGTAGCAGAGGAAGAGGAAGGCCTCCTTTGCGTTGGGAAGATCAAGTGGAGAAGGACTTGGCTTTACTTGGTGTGTCCAACTGGCGTCGCTTAGCACGAGAAAGAAACGACTGGCGCGCTTTGTTGAACTCGGCCAAAATCGCGTAAGCGGCTATGAGAAAGCTCTGTTCAAAGTGGGCGCCGCGTTTGCTCACTGTTTTGTATCATCAGGGGAACGCTCCGTGTCACTAGTCAATCAAAACAATGGCAAAACTACATGAATTGAACTGCGAGTTGTCCTCATATCCACCGTATTCACCAGATTTGGCTCCCAGCGACTACTTTCTGTTCGCAGACCTAAAAAAATGCTCGCCAGTAAGAAAGTTCGCTCGAATGAAGAGATCGCTGAAACTAAGGTCTATTTTTAGGCAAAAGATAAATCGTTCTGCAAAAGTGGTATTGAAATGTTAGAGCCCTGCTGGAATGATTGCGTTGTTCGTGATGGAAATTACTTTGATGAATAAAACTAATTTTGAACAAAAAACGTGGACTTTTCAGTCCATGTGTTACATTTTCAGGTTAGCCTAAATTACAGATTGGCAGGCATTGGGCATTACATTTTTAAAGGCTTTTGAATTTAGATTTAAGAGACCACCTCTTGAACGAAATATGAGGCATATATGCAAAAATTTAAAAGTCAAAAGTTTTAAAATGGAGATATTTCCCTTCCAGAAACTTTAAATCAAAATTTTCATTATTCAATAAATCCTTTCCAGTTCACTTCTTATTATGCTCAAATAAGCTAATTTGTAGAAAAATTTAAAACAATGCCCATAATACTTAGATCACTTGTTTTATTTTTATTACTTTTGTTCTATTAACGATTTTTATTCATTTTTTTGAACCGTTGTACTAGGATACTAGTAAGAGACCTACTCGCTCTCCGTAAGGTCTGCTACCATCGTGCGTTTTAAACGTCTTTGAGAAGAATTAAGCCGAAGTAAGATGGATGCCTCATAAAAATATGTGCCGTTCGGAGTCGGCTTGAAACTGTAGGTCCCTCCATTTGTGGAACAACATCAAGACGCACACCACAAATAGGAGGAGGAGCTCGGCCAAACACCTAACAGAAGTGTACGCGCCAATTATTTATTTTTATTTTATTTAAGATGGATGCTGCGGCCGCCGTAGCCGAATGGGTTGGTGCGTGATTACCATTCGGAATTCACAGAGAGGTCGTTGGTTCGAATCTCGGTGAAAGCAAAATTAATAAAAACATTTTTCTAATAGCGGTCGCCCCTCGGCAGGCAATGGCAAACCTCCGAGTGTAATTCTGCCATGAAAAAGCTCCTCATAAAAATATCTGCCGTTCGGAGTCGGCTTGAAACTGTAGGTCCCTCCATTTGTGGAACAACATCAACACGCACACCACAAATAGGAGGAGGAGCTTATTTAAGATGGATGTTGCATCGTTGAAATGATTTCTTATTCTATGGCAAATTGTTTCGTTACTTCAGTCACAGTTGGTATGACAAGAGCACGATGAAGGCCGCTTTCCTTATAGTATGGCGCGTTTATTATGCTCTGCAGAATTTTAGTTTTGCGGACGTTGGATAGAGGTGATGTACTTTTGGCTAACGCATCACCAAAATTGCGTACTGTAGGTGCAAACCGGTTTTAGTGTTGTAAGATTGGGCTTATTCAATTGGAAATCAAGCTCTTCTCGTTTTTTCATGGCATGAACTTAACAGAGCAGTTTGGAAATATCGATTTGGATCACCGACGTATGGGATTATCGACGCATCGATGAAGATTGACTTATAAGTAGCGTTTTTTAGGGACTAGTGAGCCTTTCGTACCATATTTTGTCGAAAGCTTGCCATACGTCAAGAAAAACGGCTGAACACAGTTTTTTTCTTTTTCAACGCAGAGAGGAAAGTCCTCTTCTTCTGCGTACAATTTTGGTCATTTAATGTTTGTTTCATTAGGTAGGTAGGTAGGTAGGTGAAATAGTTGAAGAACCACTCTGGAACTCCCCAAGTAGCACTAAAGCGAGGTTTCGATACCATTAAGAGTCCTCCAACAGGCAAATATCTACAGCCAGCCAGAGCTGTTGATGTGATGGAGACAATTGATGGGATTTATGTTAACGCATTGCTCCAGGCTGTAGAAGAAAGAAGCACTCAGTGACTCTAATCGTCTAGCTGCCAAAGCCGGACATTTACAGAGAAAGGTCCACAAAGCAATTGCAATGAGGGTTAAATGGTAAATCTAGATTTTCCGCATGTGTGCTGATCGTCCAATGAGCGGTAAACACAGATACGAGTTTGAAAATTGAATGGCGTGGAGTCCCTAGGGTCCTCTGAGTGCTGCGTCAATTGTACTGGGATCCCAAGGTTTTCGAAATAGCACATGAAGGAATGGAGTTCTACCCTTTCTGCGCTTTCGTGAGAAAAAAAGTTGTGCAATTCCCCATTAACAACAGTCAGGGGGATGCCGATGACCGGGCAGGAGTCTGTGACACCAATTCAGTTTCCTTCTTGGCAAGCTCATTAGCAATTTAATTTCCCTCTGTGTTCCTATGTCCTGGAAACAGATAAGAGAAATTTTATCCGCACTCAGTTTGGATTTGCAGCATGGCGTCGTCAGAGCCTTCATCGCGGTTTGACTATCAAAAAAAAATTTAATATCCCCCTCTGTCCCACGATCCCTAAGCATTTTGCATGCCTGCAGGATCTTTTGCCTGAAAAACCCTAGCAGTTTTCGCCAGTTTTTTATTTTTTTATTTAGTGCCTATTACTTTTGAATGCAAGTTTAATTATTGTGATTATACAAAATAACCCATATAAAATGTTTTCTCGAACTTTGCGCAAAATTATGAATAGTATGAAAAATTTTCACTAATATTTCAACATTTTTTTTTATATTTTGTAGAATAATTGGTGGTATGTAGTTTTTATCCCATTCAGTTTTAGTATAATAAAGTGCCAGTTGGGCCAGTATGAGCAGCCACAAAATGCAGTTTATTTTTAACAATTTTTTGGTGAAGGTGCCATTTCAATACATAGTACGTTCGGCGATTTTTTCATATGGAAGAAATTCGCTAATGTCAACAAAAAGAAGAAGAAAATCAATGTGACAAGTCAGTGGTTTTTATAGTCGCTTGCAACTTGCACTTTATTATACCAAAATTGAATGAGCTATTAAACTGAGTTATTATATTCTAAAAATTTTCTTCAAAAGTTTCAAATTTTTTCGAAATTGGTCAATCAGCAGTCTTCGTGATTCATTACGTGAGCTCAGTATGTGTTTATAAGCAAGACTTAAGTCTCTATAGGAAATTGAACCATCTGAAAACGAGCTTGAAAGTGGTTAAATTTGAGGAAATACTAATTTAAACTTAATCTCCAATAAATTTATTCAATTTATTAGACTTTGCAATTTATAATAATCTGCACCAATTTTTTAATAAGCTCGGTTGAATTAAATTTATCAGATTGTCTCAACTTTTACTACAAGCACTTCTGCGTGTGCGATTGTATGTGGCTGTGTAAGCTCCCCTGTCTTTACGTGTGGCACTTTGACGACGCCGTTGTGCACTTTCCAAGAAATAATGGTTAATTATGAAGAGTATGTATGTATGTGTGAGACATTGTTATGCACATACGCAGATATATGTACTTATGTAAAGTCATACATGGTCTTATATATCACTCATACACATATACATATGAATATTTTCAACCACAAATTCATTCATTGCGGGTCACAAGCTGGCGGCACTGTCAAACACCTTTGCGAAGAATTTTTGCTACTTTTAGTGCTTGAAAGCGCACACACATACAATGAAAAACAATACGAAGTAACTGTTTTCATCTTAATACAGGGTAGCAGGTTTGAGATATTAAGTGAGTCTTCATTTGAAAAATATTTAAAAAAAGACACATAAACTTCAAATCATTTAAGAAATTGAGTAGTGGTTAAAAAGATGACATAAAACAATGCTTTGGTTATCAAAGCAGAGATATTGAAAGTGTAATATATCTCTGTACAGCAGGCGTGGAGAAGTTATATCTCTCAAATATTTTTCAGTAAATTTACATTTATTACATACTAGCGTACCCTCGCCCACTTCGCTAGGCGATAAATTCAATGATTTGCTGAAAGAGAATAAAATTAATACGAAACAAAGCAAATTCTTTGATACAATTTAATTCGAACTTTATTGTAACACTTTTTGGTAAACAACGTTTTTGGTTTTTCCATCTTTCGCGTAAATGAATAATGACGATGGTTTGCCTACTCGTGAGCAAGCTGCATACAATTGTCCATGAGAAAAAATTTGGTTACCTAAATTAATGCCGCACATTTGTAGAGACTGCCCTTGCGCCTATTAATTGTCATAGCGAAGGCAAGGTGAATAGGGAACTGCAAACGTTTGAAATCGAATGGTAAATCCGTTGGAATCAGTGGAATTCTGGGTATCAAAACGTCTTCTCCTTCTTTGTACTTCCCTTTCAAAGTCTGGTACCGTTGCAAAGTCGTGGCACATTAATCGTAAATTATGAGGTGGTAGGCCTGGCAAATCGAGTGAGTTTAAGAATTCAGTTGCATAATTTACGACATCATCTTGATCAGTAAATAGTGGCCATTGACTTACTTATATGCAACTATGTCACCAGGTATTTGATCCAAATCATTTACGTCCTTATTTTTACCAGCTAAAATTGCTCTTTCGCTGAGCCAATCAAGGTTTTTGTAATGTTGAACTATGTTTGGAAATACACTCTGTATCAATGCCTCTTCAGACTGTGCAAAAGTGCAGAAATTGTTAGGCAATGTTATCATTCCTGTTGTTTTTGAAAAAAGGTTTATTTTTTTTGGTTAAAAAGTGTTTTTTGAAGTTTTGAAAAACACTTCGCTCTAACAAATTTCTTCTCAGTTAATTGCTGAAAATTAAATATTTTGAAAAAACAATTTTTTTTTTTAATTTAACGTTTTTGAGAAAATTTTGTTCTTGAAAAAATTTCATACTTTTGTAAAAGTTTAAATTGATTTGTTAAAAAAGATTTTTGTCCGCTTTGAAAAACACCCCCTCGAAAAAATGTATTCTCTATTAATAGTGGAATATGAAATGCTTTGAAAACACCATTTTTTTTTTAAATTTTGTTTGGTTTTCAGAAAATTTTGTTTTGACAAAATTTCATACCCTTGAAAAAGTTTTATTTTATTTTATTTGTTTAAAATTTTTGAAATTTTTTTTTTTGTAATTTTAGAAAAACACCTCTTCGAAGAAATTTCTTTTATCTTTTTGAGGAAAATTTGGTTTTGAAAAAATTTCATGCTTTCGAAATTTTTTTATTTTACTTTATTTCTTCAAAATTTTTTAAAACAATTTTTTTTATAATTTTCGAAAAACACCCCTTTGAAAAAATGTTTTCTATGTGTCATAGTGGTATTCCATTAACTTTTAGGGTTATAGTCAAATACTTACAAATATCTACGCTTTCACAAATAGCAACAATAAACAAATTTCCTCAAAACCAAAAAATTTAGTTTTTTTCTAAAAAAATTCTAAACAAACAACGTAATAAATTTAGAATTTTGTGTTCCCGAAAAAACAGTATTGTTTTTATTGTATTAACTGAAAACCAAAATGTTGCAAAAAATCAAAACAAAACTAAATTATTTTTTTGTGTTCATTTGGTCCATATGTTCCATAAAAAGTTGATATGGTAAATAATATGCACGGTCTGATACACGCAAATTTCCATTGACCATTATAGTGACAAAATTATCGATCACCAATTCCAACAGGATTTCAAAATCAGAGTTGGAATGAGTTGTTGTGTGGTGTACTTCTGAAAAAAATGAGAAATAAACAAAATAAATCTAAAAATTCGAATTCTAACTTTATCTTGTGTATGTTCTTATTACCTTTGAATTTTTCCAATGAAGCACCATTCATTTTAAATTTTCCAAGAATTTTTTTTATCATTTCGCGTTTCTTTCCTTTTTCATTCGATTCCAACATTTGTGCATAGCCGAAAACATCGTTTGCAAACGCATTCATTTCCATATAGAATGGGTCAAAGAAAGCATTGCTCAACTGAATTGAAACATTATTTTCATAAATACTTAGGACCTTAACTAATGCACCTTGGTACATACCTAACGCAGATATTCATCGCGACCTTGACATCGATACTATTGATGAAACAATACAAAGCGCTAGCAGAAGACACATAAATAGACTATTAACGCATACAAATCCTATGATGAGAAGACTACCAAATAAAGAAAAATCTACCCAAAGTCGGCTTAATCGTCAAACACCAACAGATCTTGCAAAATCCTTCTAATCAATTGTCAACTAATCGTATATATCATTGTTTGTTAACCACTTGTTTTTAAATAATATGTATATATTTCTTCTAAATGAGTTTGGGGGCATTGGCCCTTCAATATCACTCTCATTCCATCTTTTTGTAAATCAAATTACTTATTGTCTAACGACAGGTGTAATATTTTATGGAAGAAATAAAAAAAAAAAAAAAAATTTTCATTCGAATCATTTGAAATTTCTGTATACAATACATTTCTGTATAACAATGCAAATACAAAAAATTCAAAAAAAGTTGTACACATAAAATGAATGTCGATTCGAAACTTACTTTAATCTAACAATCGAGCAAGTTTTGTTTTGGACAATATTTTGATTTTTTCTTTTTTTTATATGAAGAAAATATTTAAAAGAAATTTTTTTTTGATAAAAACCTTCCCCTAGTGGATCCCTATAATATGAAAAAAGAACGAATAAAATTGGCCTCGTATCGGCCCAAAAAAATGCGGACGAACGAACATCATTTCATTTTTATATATATAGATTTCATATTTTGAATAGCTAATAGTTTTGAAAAAATTACTTTCATTCTACATGCATACGGGTATATAGTATGCTAAGCTAGTTTTTATTGTGCTGTAGTGCACTGCGACTTCAAAGGTAGTTTAACTCGACTATCTTCTGACAGTGAATCTCCGAAGGCTCTTGGAAAAAAATTTTTTTGTATTGAACACCATAACTCGCAACAGCATCATCTAAAAAAAAAGCTCAAAATGCATTTGGTAAAGAAAAATTTTCTCAAGATTTCCGTCGGATTAAGACTCAATAAAATAATAGAACGAAAAAAAATAGTTCCAACACATCAGTTTGGTTTTCGAAGTAAACATTCTACAATCGACCAGGTACACAGGATCACGAAAGAGAAAAAGCACTTGAAAATAAAAAAGTATGTTCTTACGTATTTTTCGATGTGGCAAAGGCATTCGATAAAGTTTGTCACACAGGTTTGCTTTTGAAACTAAAATTAATACTTCCTAAGCAATACTACGAAATCTTGGAGTCGTACTTATCAGATCGCTATTTCCGAGTCAAGCAAGATGATGCTTACTCTAGTCTTCGACAAATATATGCAGGAGTACCTCAAGGCAGCGTTCTTGGGCCTCTGCTGTACCTTATCTTTACACATGACCTACCGTCTGATCCTAATTACGTCACAGCAACGTTTGCAGACGATACCTCCTTGATTGCAGTTGGTGAAACTGAAAACGAATCGACAGCCACATACAAACCGCGTTAAATAAGATCTGCCAGTGGACTAATACATGGAAAATTAAACTTAACCAAACAAAATTTGTACACGTAGTTTTCACAAACACTAAAATACAACATATACAACTATACATATATGATCAACAGGTCCCATACTCAAACTATGCGAAGTACCTAGGTATGACACTTGACTGCAAACTTCGATGGAAAGAGCATGTGAAGAAAAAGGGGCAAGAATTGGACATCAAACTCAAAAACATGCAATGGCTCATGGGTAGCAGATCAGCTCTCACGTTAGAAAACAAGCTGTTAATTTACAAGCAGATACTAAGGCCAGTATGGAGTTATGGTGCGCAGCTATGGGGGTGCGCCAGTCAAAGTACGAAAAACCAAATCCAACACTTCCGAAATAAGGTCCTTAGGTGCATTGTCAAAGCACCATGGTACCTACTGCAGAAGTTCCGACATAGAGCGCGACTTTAAATAAACTCCGTCAACACTGAAATCGCAAAGATTGCAGTTGCCTATAAAGAAAGACTAATAAACCACACGAATGAAGAAGCACTTAATTTAATTGAAACCAACGGATTAATACGAAGGCTCAGACGCACTAAACCTAGCGATCTCATACCTCCATAGAAATGCTTTATGTCATGTAGAGTGAAAATTGTGTAATGTTATCATAATTAAGTTGCTTGTTAGTCGTTTGTAAATATTATATTTATGAACTAGTTGCAATAAAAAATTAAAATAAAAAAAAAAGATTTCCGTAGGAGGAGTTTTCTTCGATTTCTCAATTTTTCAAAAATTGGCAAACGAAAAAACTGAATTATGTGAAGAAAATTGAATATTTTGAAACAATTGGTCAAGCAGTTATGGCGGTACACGAACTTCACAACTAACAAGTTTCAGAAAAAAACGTTTTAAGATCGATTAGGAATAGAAACCCGGCTTGGAGCAATGGACGCTCAGATATTCAAAACATTCTCACTTTTGCTCACATTGACTTGAAATTTTTAAACAATATTCTTGAGATAAGTTTAAATACCTTTCCCCTCTCCTTAATTCTTTTAGAAATTGTATGAACCGGGTCAAAGCGCAACTTCGGAGTCGCCACTCGACTACTACAGCTTAGCATCCATTTTAGTAAAAGTGTACATAATTTCCCCAGTGAAGTTCAAGAATATTCATACCGACTATCTCTGTGATATCAACCGGGAGTAAAGAGTTCACTCAAGAAAAAAGTTTTCAGTTTCAACAATGATTTAAATCGCTATTCCTTATTTTTGACTTCAAAACAAAGCTCAAAAATACCGAAGAGTACTCTAGAAATGCGTAAAACCCTGATCGCGCAATAATGGCGAGTTACTCGTGCAAATCAGGCTCAGCTGCTTGTTTTATCTTTAATTTTCCAATACTAGCACGAATTGATTTCAAAATTAATTAACAAACTTTAGTTTTAAATAGCAAATAACTAATTCGAACTAAATTCAAATGTTGCACCGAACATAAAAATACAGGTATCCTCAGGCAGCATACAATGCAGCGTTGCAAATTTTTTTTCAAAAATGACAGAACAAAAATTTTTTTCCAAAATTTTGAATAACAAAATATAGAGTGCTGTCCAATTTTTTTTTTAATATAATTCATTCTAAAAAAGGAAAAACAAAAGTATTGAATTTAATAATAACCGAAGTTATTTGACTTTGAGAAACTATGTACCAAAATTTCTCACATTGAATTAACTTAAAAATATTAATTTTTTTTTCAATATTTTTTCAGATAATTTTTATGCCTTCAAATAATTCAATCAATATTTAGAAGAATTGACGACATTGCCTAAAATTCTTGGATCACTTGACATGGAATCGCTCAATAGTGAACATCGATTCGTTTCTGTGGTTGCGGTCACTCTATTTATAACGCTAAAATTTATGAATGTTTGAAAGGTCGTAACAAAACGCAAATCCTATACATCTTCTTGTCATCTGTAGACAAATTTGGCTGCTGAACAACAGTGGCATACAAAGGCTTTTTGATTATTTCCACTGAACTGCAGTTTGCGCTCAACTACAGTTATACATTGCATTGAAATTCTTGTTGTGTGCAGTTGTTATTGCATCGAAGCTCGTAATTTCACTCTCAGAATGGGGTCAACTTCTCTTTGTTGGCCTAACAGAAAATGTTATGCTAATTGTGATAGCTGTAAACAGTTTTTATAAGAAACTTTTAGGCGCGGGCAGAACTGTAATTATAAAAACAAGAGAGGGACAATATTCGTAAAAGAATTATTTTCCATTATTTTTATCATAGATATGAATTTTCTGTTAAAAAGGAAGAACATACTACTATTATTTGTAAATAACAAATGCTAAAAAAGGGAATTCGGAACTTGTGGATGAGTCTCTGCAAATAAATATGATATGCTTATAGATATACATATGTACAAGGGGTGGGAGGTTATATTGATGTTGATAATATGTAAAAATGTTTGTATGAACCGTTATTTATCGTTATTTAATAGTTACGCCTCTTATTCGATCAGCGTTTACAAATAAACAAATTTTTCACGGAGAACTTCACTTTTATTTTAACGAGTTTTACCATGAAAAAGCTTTGGAGTGGCTTTGTGAAAGACTAAAATTGTAATTTTGAGCGACAGTAATTCACAGTCGACTTAAAAAGTGGCAGTGTATCGCCGAAATATAAAAAGCGAACCCTTAAATTTAGAAGATTTCAATTAAGTAAAATCGCTCATCAAAATTATTTACCAAATTTTGAGCTTGCATAGTGATATTGTTGCTTTGAGATTAAGTATCTTACATGCATTCGTTATGGCCACATTTTTCAAATTGGTTTCCATTGCTACATCTATGAAACTACTACTGAACTATATAAAATCTACTGATAATAGAAAAATATAATTTCTGTAACATTTATACTATTAGCAATTTTATTAAAAACTCCTCTAGGAAATTTCAGAAGTTTCTGAGCATCTGTAATTTGTGCTAAGTCAATGGCCAATAACCGGTTGGCTAAACGCTATTCGAGCCGAAGTTTCCCTGCTTGCTATTAATATCTATTTCTACGAAAAATAGTCAACAGCGTATTCAGCGCTGGTGTTGGAGAAGTAGGGAGTGCCGCAGGAAGATCAATCTATTGCATTCTGTGTTTACTTTTAAACTGAAGGGTGGCACAACTCGGACGCCCGCTTCCACTCCTTGGATCTGTGTGTGACTACCGCGTTTGAGAGTCACTGTGATCATAAAACATCAGAAGATAGGACAATTTTTTTCTAAGCAGCACCCGGTAGACTATGGAAATCCTGCTCCTCTGCATTGAAAAAAACTTCTCATACAACTATCAACACACAAATTTGACGAAAGGCTCGACAAAGAATGTGCGCCTTAATTATACATACACCCATTGAGAATATAATAGAAATGCGTAAAATGCGATATATTGACCAGAGTTGCCTATTTTCCTTTGTTTTTTAATTAGTTCTAAAAGTAGAGTTCATTCTAAAACGAGACTTAGTAATCCAAGCTTCAAACTTGTACAAGATTGTGATTTAAGTGCTCCTTCATGTATCTATATATTTATCTATATATATAAATTAGAGTGGGCCAATTTTTATGAAATTAAAGATAGCTTCTGTCAAAATCTGAACTAATGGACTTTTTTCCAATAATTTTATGTAAAATCCGAATCCGCTAGTAACTATGTCGAAAAAAAATTTTACCGGCCCTAATATAAATATTTATATACGAATTTTGACAATCGAGTCAATGGTTAGCCAATTTAAACATCTTGCTACCTTTCAAAACTTCAAACTTATATAAAGAAACCCTTCCTTCTAAGAAGGAAACCCTGTATTAAATGTGTACTATGATTTCGTCCGTTACACATACACGCAGATTTTATATAGTATAATATGTACATACATACATATGCTTCTTCCATTGGCGAAATTCCCGTTTGAAAGACATTCATATTTACGCTCGTACACTTACCATGACAATTGCCATTGGTCCTGTGACAGCGACACCGTCAGTGACGGCGGTCGTATAAAAACACCGCAAGAGTTCTTGAAGCTCACTTGTGTTATTAATTAATGAAGCTCCATTAAATAGAGCCCTAGACCCCCACAAAGGCGTGCACCTACACACAAGCTACTTGAGGCCACTCAAATTCGAAAACGCACCAGCCAAGGCAAGCGCACGTGTAGTGGAACTATTGCGGGAGAAAAGTGCTCGTTGGGAAGTGTCTGTGGTAGGCATTTGCCATGGAATCAGCGTAAACGTACATAACTACATCTGTTTATATGTATGTGCATGTATGTAGACATATCTATAAGCTGCGCTCTTAGAAAGGCGACATGTTGCGGGCTGCGAGTTTGAATTAGTCAGTTGCTAAGTTGGCAAGTTTGGCATATTGGCGCGTGACGCGCCTTTCAGTCAGTCATATTTGTGGAAGCGTGCGTTACTTGTGACACTTGGCTTGTGAGCTTATGAGCTTGTAGATACATGCATAAACCTCTTGTTGCTTTTGCATCTCACACGTATGTTTACGTATGTTTGTGTGCTTGCGTGTTCGTAAGTGGAGGTGTATGAATGCGCATTCTCAAGGAGTTGTTATCCTTTTTCCAGCGAGCGCTTTCAAATAGCAGTTGCAGCGACAGTATCAGTATCTATTTCTAGGCAACAAATATAGCGTTCCACACCCGGCACTTGTAAATATTACGAGCAATTAGAGCGACACAGTGGGGAATGTGCGCGGCAAAGGCAAAGTGCGATAGCAGCAATGTGTGGTGACATGAGGCGACATAGTGCAGCTGTTGAGGGGGAAAATTATTTTTAAATTTAACAAAGCACACTTTGCAGGCACACTCGTGCCATGACCCAACTAACTAACGAGCAACAACGATGACAAAAGGTGAAATGCAAAATGCGAAATGCGAAAAACAAATCGACAACAGATAAGGCGCGTAGAAGCTACGGAGGGTGCATATTAAAAAAAAAAACACATACACACACAACAACAAAAGGAAATGCACGAAAATGGGTGGATTTGCAAGCGGAGGCGATGGTGCGACGATTTAAGGCATCACTTGCATTTGTGTGTATAAATGTGTATGAATGTAGGCGCGCAGCAAGCAAGCACTTATTGCAAACTATTTTGCATTTTCGCAAATTGTTCTTGTAGCAGCACTTGCATGTGCAAACATTCAAACATACATACATACGTATGCATGTACATGCATTGGTGCTCATCTAATGACAGTCGTCGAGTAATGGGTATTGATTGTATTTGGAATACAAATAACAAATAACAAAGAGCAAATACAAACAACAAGCAAAAGCAACACTCTGTGAAAGCCATTAAAAATTCGTATACTTTCCAAGTCCAAATAATAAGAAGCAACACCATGAGAAGAGCGTGTTGGGACGACGTGGCGTATACTTGGCGCGGCTGCTGATGGGCAAACAAACTGATTTGCATAGTCCAAGCAACCCAGCGGAAAATAGACGGAAACACGCTGCTTACGAGAGTATACTTGGCATGTGTTTGAGTTATAGCAGCATTAATGAAAGAAAGTTGGCAGCGGGTGTAGTGTAGCTTGTTTGACATTTGAGCGCAAAATTGATGAGTAAAAATAGTAAAAGCAATACTGGCATATCTGAGTTTGAAACTATAAGCGCAAAAGTACTCTTGGAGTATATACCAGTACAAGTGTCGGCCTTGGAGTAAATTTCCATACAAGCGACTGATAATATTGCAAGCGATGATAAGTTCGCCACTTGAAATTTAAAAAGTTGTTGGCTGCATACTGTAATTGAATGTGAAAAGTGTTCCCGGGGGGAGTAAATGTATTTTTTAATATAATATGTAATGACAGTTGTTCCCCCAATCGCGCGCTCAAACGCTCACTGAAATGTGAGCAACCATGCGCGTGGCGAAGTAAGCAACTAGAAAAAAAGTTAGTTGAAGTGTGTTCAATACAAAAAGTTTACAGCGCAAATTCACTACCAGAGGCAGTATATTAAAACTGTTCTAGGCTGTTATCTAGCCGCAGGCGGCTCATCTTATTCATGTGCAATGAAATAATAGGTGGTTGTCGTAGCCGAATGTGACTTCCATCGGTAGTGCCCAGTTCGAAATCCACTGGGAGCATGATTGAACACAAAAATGATAGAGAAGTTTTTCCAATAACAGTCGCCCCTTGGAAGGCAATGGCAGGCCCCCGAGTGCATTTCTGCCACGTAAAAAGCTACTCAAAAAAACCATTTAGAGGTGATATAAACTGTAGGTTCTCAATTTGTGTAAAGACATGAAGATGCGCACCACAAACAGAAGGAGAAACTCGGCCAAGCACCCAATAAATGGTGTACGCACCAATGGTCTATTAAATAATAAATTCATCTTGGCAAGAATGCATCCTCTAAGTTTTTTATGATTTTTTAACTATTAATTTGTGTAGTCTTTACTTAAATTATTTTTTTATAAAACTATGGTTGACTCTAAGAAACACCATAACACCGAAAAATTTCTACAAAAAATTAAAAAATTAAAAAAAAAAATTTGGGTACGGAGTTTTATGCTTATTAAATTTTATCGATATCGATAACATTGGTTTGACAGCTGAGGTTGGCAAACTGTGTTGACATTTCTGTTCAGTAAGATGTGGCAAGTCATCATGAATCGTTAAACGCCAGAACAATGATTTCAAATGGTGGACATTTACTTTATTGTTATATTTTCAAAAATTAATCAGCTAAACATCTACGATATTTGGTGCGAAGAAAGGAGCGCAACTTGCCTTACTGCGCACTTAACAATCGATTTATTGTAATATTCAAGTCACTATTCACGGCAACCGGCCAGATTTAAGGGGAAAAGTTGTCAAAAATTGGAGTAATCGAATGGAACATGTAACTCTTAGCCGCGGCGGACATATGTCGGAATCATATTCAAACAACAAAATGCCATGAAATTATCTACCAGACGATAATAAAAAGAAATTCATTCCATTAATATTTATGTTATTGAATTTGAAGTTTTCAAGTTCTTAAAAAAACACCCGATGTAGCAAAGAGTAAGTTTGGGGTCGTTAAAAATTTAAAATTTTTTTTTCAAATACATGAAATTGTTTTTTATTCGGTAAAAAAGTGAACATCGGCGGTAAGAAAAATTGTACAAACTGCTAAAGCATCTTTGCTAAAAAAATAACTTTAGTTAACTATTGTTTTAACCACTTTTAGTCTTTTAGTTTACTCTCCTATGTATGATTATTTGTACAGTGAATAAAAATCGAACTGTCGGAAAGCTAGACTTCACTACTTATTTTACACCATTCGAATATCGTCTGATGTTGTTGTTGTAATAGCATAAACATTCTTCATTAATGTGCGAGGAACGCATCTTGAGGGACGGTCTTTAACCGGATATATGTCTGAGTCGTTCCAGTAACGCATAATCGTAAATGCCCTATCGACTTCGCCGGTGTCTGAAACAAGGTGGTTTTGATATATGTATTCGATTTTCGGGCAAACCTCCGAGTGTATTTCTGCCACGCGAGAAGCTTCCCATAAAGAGCCATCTGTCGTTCCGAGGTGGCATAAAGCTATAGGTCCGTCAGTTTGTTGAACAACATCAAGACTCACACTACAATAGCTCTGTTAAACACCCAATAAAGGGTCTAAGCGCCAATTCTGCGTATATGCCCGACTTGAATAAAATCCAAGTATATGTCTTCGAGTTTGACATAATGGCATTTTAATTTAACGCGACTCTTCATAGGTAAACATATTGTACTTTTAATTAATTAATCTCCGAAATTACCGAGCCAATTTTGGCGGAGTTTTTTCTAACAGATAGTGGGCTTTTTAGAGTGTGGTTTAGGCTGCAGACGGAAAAAACTGGAAAAAATCTATATTTAGTTCACTACATCTAGCATTCAAAACATATAAGGATTCGGTGAATATAAATTATTTAAATACTTTTGCTTCCTCTGAGAAATTAATTTGGATATCAAACGAAAGTGGATGTATAAGATGGGAGAGACCGGAGTTTTATATAATTTTCACATCAGATATTACAAATAGCTAACTAAAATATTGGCATCCACGTTTGCCGATGACTCTGCTTCAGTAAACCGTGGAAAGTGTTCCATAAAAGAGCCTCTTTGAAAACCATAAGAAGACCATAAGAGCAGAATTGACTAATATATAATGTCGATCTTAGTGCGGTTTTTCTCACTCGCTAAAAATGGGGTTCTGACAGCAGTAAACATAAAATTCCTATTGTTTTCTTGAACGTGATTTCGCTCACCTTACTTTCAACATTGTTTATTCACTCCCATGGTGATAAAAGTATAAACTTTTTAGATTTGAGGCGCCACAAAGCACGACGGGTAATCGTTAGCTCTCCAAGAAGTTTGACATAAAACACAGAGCTTTAAAATTATTTATTTCCCTCTTTAAGTATGATTTCTTAATGCGTGATTATAGTGCAAAATTAATGATGTTGTATATGAAATATGCATGGGCCAAATACCAGCGACCGCCAACTGTTTAGCGTGTAAACGAATCAGTATAGCTATGACTTCTGCGGATATTAACATTTTTTTTTTCGCTTTGACAAGAAGTGTAAAAATTAAAAATAGAGCACAGACGACTCCTATTGCATTGTCGGGCAAGAGGTTTCTAGTTAAGTACAGCATACAAGTCTTAGATCAAATCTTACACTGTGCGACTACTATCCGCTTTCCTAGACAAATCAGCATTAAAGGTATTGGCTTTGAGTTCTGCTTTGAGCTAATAGAAGAAGACGTCTAACAAGTGAGCGTGATAATATGTAAATTAATTTGAAATCAAAATATAATATTATACAGCCAGTCTTCAGAGCATACAAAAGCGTGCTCAGAGGCTAGCTTTGCGTGTAAGACTAAAGGCCAATACTAAAGGCCAATAGCGTACCATTAGAAATCAGTCGTAGAGACGCATACGCTTCAGAGACATATGTAAATAAGAAAAACCTCCCTCAATGAACGATGTTTTAAAAGCCCTAATTATGTTTGACCTAATATTGCGTGTGTATGGCAGTGCAACTTGTATTGCAGTGCACCAAAAATATCTTAGATTCCTTGCCAAACTTGCGATGCCGGGGTTCAGCTGCCTACTATAAGTTGATAAAGAAGTAACTCATCGCATTAAGTTCTTTGTGCTTTGCTGAGGCATCCCTATTTCCGATTGAATCCAAAGTATAATAAGAGATAAAAGAAAATGTCTAATTGACTGTGGATTTATCACGTGGAAATGAGGCAAGGGTGTAGCCAGGTCGCAATATCCAAAACCCATAAAAAATGTAAAAGTATATTCCTCTGTTATTTACTTTAAATTGGTATGTTTGATATAGTCCTTATTAACTTTATACCGTCAAGAATAGTTTTCTTGGTAATAAAATATTCTTATTACAAAAATCAATAAGATTTTTGAAGTGAATCTTCTTAGGCGTCGATGGACGAGCGAGAATGGAGAGTAAAATTTCAAGGTGATGCAACGTTTTGGGCATTTTCGATCCGCGAGAGAGAAAAAAGATATAACGTCAAGGAAAAGGAGAGAGAGAGCTATACGTTTTATATATCTTAGATACATTTTGGGCTATTTTTCCTGAGCTTTTCCTTGTGGTTGCTAATTTCTAGTGATAAATAACACTGTCTACTTTTTGGCGCTTGTTTGTTGGTGCAAATTTGTTGAAAATATATTTTTGGTGCCTACTTTTTGGCTTTATATTTCCTTGGTGCTTACTGTTTGGGGCGTTTTTTGGTCCCAATTGTGTTGGCGTTTTTTTTTTTTTGGTACCTATTTTTTGGCGCTTATTTCCGCTTACTATAAAGTGCTATCCATTCCGGTGTCTGATTTATTGTATTGCCTTGCGTTAATTTGTGCCGTTGCTGCGGTCCTGTGTCCGGCGTTTACCTACACCGGTCGACCCTTCTCCGTTTTTTGTAAATTTTGTCTATTTGTATTCTCTGCAAATCTTGGGAATTTATTTAGACTAAATATAATATATTCTTTCTCTCTTTCTCTCTCTCATTCTCTCTCGGGTCTCTCCCTCTTTCTTTGTCTGCCTTGAAAGTTTCACTTCTGTTATGGGTCACAGTGGCTGTCAAAATGAATGGTGTGCAGAAAATCTCGAAACTTCCGTTGACAAACAGACAAGCAAGGGAGCGCGTAAAGCTCAAAATAAAGATATCCATAACTCCAATGCATTTTTTGTGTTTCGTAAACAAGTTGTTCAAAAAAAAATTGGGTGATTAATTTCGCGCTACCTTGTACTTACACCATTTTAATGGCCTTTTTGCAGTTTAGCGCATATAAGAAAGATATCCTTAATTGAACTTGGCACTCTAGTTACTGCTTAATTAGGTTAAGTTGTTGAAAAATATTTTCAGAAAATGCTTGCTTATAGGCTTTTGAGTAACTGGACTTTATTTGTGAGGTGTGGTTTTCGTAAGCACTAAGCAACGTTGGCCAATTCTAGAACAACTAATTCATTTTGTTTTTCTGAAATAAATACTGGGGGGTTTTAGTTAAAACTGCGGTGATACTAAATTTTTATAATTCATAATTTTTAAACCCCACAATCAGTATTTTAAACAAAATTTCATTTATCCATTATCAAACAATTGTAATTAGGAAATCCCGAAAATCGCGTGATCATAAAAATAGAAGAATTTTACACTAGGGACAGAAAGTTGGTTGCTGAAAATGAGACGGAATGAATGGATTTCATTTTACATTACTACATTTTTAGTATCTGGTGTGGGTAATTCTTTTCGGCAGCTGCTTAGAATGGGTGTATCATTTACTTAAACTGTCGTAACTAATTCAAAACCATTTTTTTATTTCCTCGACAATAAATTGAATAAAAAAGAAAATTGATGTAAGGTTACAATTTAATGTCATTTCTAGTCGGAAAATAGAGCAGAGGAGCCTATTATCCCTAGAGGGCGCGCTTGCAGATGGTGGATAAGGGCATGCCTCCTAGAGATGCTTTCGAAAGATAGAGTTTGTATTTGGAGCAAGCGGCTCGTTATAAAAAATGTGATATGACAGGCAGAGCTGGCTTCCTTAAGATGTACTCACCAGTGCGTTCCCAATTGACGTACGTGGGGTTGCGCAGGGTTGGTAGCTTAGCGCTAAAACCAAATCGCCCACGAAACTGAAAAACCTTTAGTGCAAAAATAAACCATTGGATAAGTATCAGGTTAATCCATAAGTTCGTGCGTTTTTTAAAGGTGGTTTAAAATTAATAAAAAAGATGTTTAAAGTATTCATTAATAATAATATATTTTCCTTCATTATTTACAATGTCTTCCCAACGTTTAGGCAAATTTTTAATTCCCTGCTCAAAAAATTGTTTGTCCATGGAGCCAAAATACGCTTCGATATCCTTTTTATAGCTTCTTTTGAGAAGTAGTTCTTGTTACTCATATGGGATTGAAGTCCACGGAAAAAGGGATAATCACAAGGTGCACTATCCGGAGAGTATGGTGGATGCGGCGTTAGCTCCCATCTGAGCTCGTTCAGCTTGCCCAATGTTTGCCTTGCGGTCTTGCGTTGTCGTGGTGAAACAAAACTTTGCGTCTAATCACTAAAGACGGTCGATTTTAGTTAAGTGCTTCATTCAGGTTTGATAGCTGATGGGAATAATAATCAGCAGTTATCGTCTGGTTTGGTTCCAGAAGTTCATAATAAACAATACCGGCCATATCCTACCAAATAGACAGGGCAATCTTCTTGGGGTGAAGGCCATCTCTAGGGGTCGGTTCTGGTGTTTCATCTTTATCTAACCATTGGCGTTTGCGAACAGGATTATTATATTATTATTGTAAAGGACCCATTTTTCATCACCAGTAACGATACGGTTCAAAAAACTTTCATTTTCAAGCCGTTGCAGCAGCTGAGAACACACATTCCCTCTCTGCGAAGGTTGGCGACGGAAAGTCTTAGCGGAACCCATTTCCAGCTTTGAAACCTTTCCCAGCTGAACCAGGTGCCTGTGAACTGTTCCATGCGATGAATTTAACCTCTGAGCTATCATATCGACTGTAAAATTTAGCTCAGCTCAGCCACGAGTTCGAGTAGGGCCTCGGAGTTAAAGATTTCAGGACGACCAGCGCGCGGGGCATCCTCCATGTTGCAGTTACCACTTCGGAATTTTGAAAACCACTTTTGCGCAGTCCTTACACTCACAGTATCCGCTCCGTGAACAGTGTTTATTTCTGCAGCAGCAGTTCTTGCATTTTTATAAAAAAAACACTTTTATAAAAAAATACAAAATATGCCTCTTATACGCGTTCGAAGATTCCATTTTATTTTTTAACAACACGTACTTCTATCCGCGATTAAAATCACTTGTTGAATGCACAATATATCAAAGAAAATATAAATAGTTCTGTTATATTCCGCGAATAATTTTTTGTATGCAAAAATCGCACACGCAAATCGTGAAATTATGGGTAAAATACGCACGAATTTATGGACTGTCCTGATAATAGCATTGATGAGAAAAAATTTATTCAATGAGTTAAATTGCCTAACCAAATTATTGTTAAATGAATCGCATGGGGAAACATTTTCTAACTGAAGCTATGGTTCTTTACTCTAATGCGTAAGTGAAGTGATTGTTGAGTGAAGTTTGTTAAACTGTCGTTTGTAAAACTCACGTATACCCGCCTACTGCTGCAAGTCTTCAAAGCACTTGTAGTTGACAGCAAGTCGTTCAAGTTACTTCCAGCAAGCAACAAACACGTGTTTCCACATAATTGCTGCAAGTAACTTTTGCAAGCCGTAACTTCTGGAAGTCGACTTCTAATAAAATAAATAAATAAATAATTGGCGCGTACACTTCTGTTAGGTGTTTGGCCGAGCTCCTCCTCCTATTTGTGGTGTGCGTGTTGATGTTGTTCCACAAATGGAGGGACCTACAGTTTCAAGCCGACTCCGAACGGCAGATATTTTTATGAGGAGCTTTTTCATGGCAGAGACACTCGGAGGTTTGCCATTGCCTGCCGAGGGGCGACCGCTGTTAGAAAAATGTTTTTTTTAATTTTGCTTTCACCGAGATTCGAACCAACGACCTCTCTGTGAATTCCGAATGGTAATCACGCACCTACCCATTCGGCTACGGCGGCCGTCGACTTCTAATACATGTTTATATATATACATATATATATATAAATAATTGGCGCGTACACCCTTTTCTGGGTGTTTGGCCGAGCTCCTCCTCCTATTTGTGGTGTGCGCCTTGATGTTGTTCCACAAATTGAGGGACCTACAGTTTCAAGCCGACTCCGAACGGCAGATATTTTTAACACACTTTTATTAGGTCGGGTTGTATGTATGTATGTATGTATGTATGTATGTATGTATGTATGTATGTATGTAACGGAATCTTTGAGCTTAATTTTCACTGGCTTCTAAACATCTGATCGACTTGAAATTTTGCACACCTATCAAGGACCGATGACAATGCAATAATTTGATAAAAGTTTTCCATTATCCTTATTGGGATTGCCAGGATTAATATTTTCTGTTTTTACCTGTGGGCTAAAAGTAAGGTGAATTTGAATCTTTGAATCTTTTTTTAACACACTTTTATTAGGTCGGGTTGTATGTATGTATGTATGTATGTATGTATGTATGTATGTATGTATGTATGTAACGGAATCTTTGAGCTTAATTTTCACTGGCTTCTAAAAATCTGATCGACTTGAAATTTTGCACACCTATCAAGGACCGATGACAATGCAATAATTTCATAAAAGTTTTCCATTATCCTTATTAGGATTGCCAGGATTAATATTTTCTTTTTTTACCTGTGGCCAAAAAGTAAGGTGAATTTGGTTGTAAAATGAAAAAATATTTTTTTATTCTTGTAAATCAGTTTCTCAGGCTCCCTCCACGAAATAAGTTCTTCATCCCGATTACTTCTTTATCACGGCCGATAACTGCATAGCTTTAGACTCACAGTCGATAAGAAAGGAATTAAATATAACACGAATATATCGAATCATTTATTCACTGACTGCAATGATAACAATAATTTTCATTCATAATAAACAAAAAATAGTTTAAAGAAACTAAAAAACACGCTTTTTTGCTAATCGAACTAAAAAGTAGAAAATAAAAAATAGTTTAAAAAAACTAAAAAACACGCTTTTATTGCTAATCGAACTAAAAAGTAGAAAATAAATTTTAATGACAAAGAGACCTATAATGAAGTAATAGCAAATCGAACGATCAGTCATAGTCAACTACCTCAGAACAGAATTATAACAAAAATTAAGATACAAATAGAGTAATTAAAATTAGAGTTAAAAGCGTAGGATGCATTTTGCTTCACTTTCATAACCCTCTGTACATAGGTAGTTGCCAATAGAATGATTGTAATATTTACTATATCAAGCATCCCACGCTTTTAACTCTAATTTGAATTACTCTATTTGTATCTTAATTTTTGTTATAATTCTATTCTGAGGTAGTTGACTATGACTGATCGTTCGATTTGCTATTACTTCATTATAGGTCTCTTTGTCATTAAAATTTATTTTCTACTTTTTAGTTCGATTAGCAATAAAAGCGTGTTTTTTAGTTTTTTTAAACTATTTTTTATTTATGAGGAGCTTTGGCAGAAATACACTCGGAGGTTTGCCATTGCCTGCCGAGGGGCGACCGCTATTAGAAAAATGTTTTTCTTAATTTTGGTGTTTTCACCGAGATTCGAACCGACGTTCTCTCTGTGAATTCCGAATGGCCGCGTAATACGTGTTTACACGACAAAAACTTCTGGAAGTCTCTTCTGGAAGCAACTTCTGCAAGATAACTTGGTAGTGGACACACGGCTTTACTCAAACAACAAGAAAAATTATCTACAAAGCGCTGGAATTCCTCATCTTACGTTTTACTCTTCATACTTCAGCATATCTTACTTAATTCCATTTGATCATTTACGTACACATATACTGAGATTTCTCCATATTTTCTCCTTTGGGGTAATGTTAATTATTCGACTCAACGAATGTAAATCAACATTTCGGTGAAAACAAAGTTGCGATTCTCACATGACGACACCTACTAAGTGCAGACGTGAATCTTTGTGTACACATACATATGTACATATACATATGCATATGTGATTCTATGTGAATGAAAGAGTAAGATTGAAATTATTTATGTAGTCGAATTTTAATTTAAGTGAGTACAAAAAAAAAAATCATAGGAATAAGCTTTGTTTCGCAGCGAATTACTTTCAAACCAATTACAGTTCGTGTGTACCCGCTAGGGAGGTCAATGCTAACATGCATACTCGCATACATATGCAAATTTATACCACTTTGAAAGAGTTGTGTTACGTACATACACCTTACAGTGAAATTAATGAATATTAGATTTATTTCACCACTGGGAATAAGGCACGTCGGGAAGCGAAAACTAGGGGGACATCCGAATGGACGGATAGTCGACACAAATAGACAGTTTGGCTGACAGGAAAACAAATAGCTGCTGAGTTTTCGCGAATCACAAAATTGTTTGCTTTTTTTTATAGGTGCTAACTATGTGCTTTTATTTGCATACTTTGTTGCACAAGTATGTATGCATGTGTGGATGTGTGTAGCTACCTAATAAACACAAGTTACCGAAGCCGGAAAAAATTATTAGAAAAAAAGATATGAATAGATTGACATGACCTTTTGTGTCACTTTACTTTCACAAATATTTTGTTTAGGGATTGCACAATGAGGGCAAACAGTTGAGACTTCATGAAGTAGTTGAACCTTTAATGGACTTTCAAGTGCAAAAAATTATTAGGATTAGTAAAATAGGCTTATAAAAAATGTTGCAAGTAGCCAAATTTAAGGAGCTTATGTTCATGAGCAGATGAATCACAGCTTAAGTAGTAAAGGGTGTTCCATCTATAATTGACTCATGTGCACTTGGGACAACCACGTTGCGCGACTTGCTTTTCCATAGCGTTTTATAAACGTCTGTGCAGTGCAATTCCAACCACGGAGCGGTAAATAGCCACAATGCGCGAATAAATCGCTTAGTTTTAGTTTAGAAATTCCGCATGGCGATGGGCCAGCCTTCAGTGAACATGAAATGTTCGAGCTTGACCATTGGAGATCCGTGAACTGTGCATGGTGTTAATGTCTCTCTGTGCGCTAGGCTATTATCGGGCCATTGTTTCTCGAGGATGACGATGACGGTAGCTGGTGTCATTGGTGTTTGATATCGTTCCATGATCAGCGAAGTTTTGCAGCCATTCACGGAACCATAATCAGGTGGATGATTCTTTGATAACGGCGGAGCTTTTATTGTGGGCCTCCTTAAGGGCTCCTAATAAAACTTCGGAAGGAAATCGTTACTACATATAATCCCAGAAATGCTCGAAAATGTTATGGAGAATGCAGTAATAGAGCTGAAATATGCGTCACTAGAAATGGTGACCATATTTTCGATATTGCTCACGGTCATTGACCCAATCAATTCTACTCCATCAAATACAATTACTCACTAAATTATTCACGGTTTTTATGTGTCAAGTCTAGATGGAGCACCCTGCAACTAAGGGGCGACAAACTCTTGCAAAAAACTTGGGATCATATTCATGGTATAATAATATACCAAATACAGCCTAAAATTACCCAATAGCCATTCTGATCGAACTGAAGAATTGTGTGCAAAATTGCGAAAATAAAAAATAGGAATAACTGTTATGGAACACTTTTTATTTTAAAAGGATTAAACAAACTTTTCGGGCGGGAAAACCATTCCAAATGATTCGGAATGAGGAAATGGCTAAGAAATATGAACCAAAAAAGCTTATGTTGATTTTTCTGTGTCTTTTTGTCGTAAGCTGTATTCTTTGCCTCGGATTCCATTTGCTTTGTATACTAAGTAGTTCTTAACAAGTTCATCAAACATTCCATATATGTACATATGCATGTGGGTGGTCGGTATGGTTTCAAATTTTCCATCTGTTAACGCTTTTAACTTCGCTTTGTTGATGCCGAAGCTGACAGCCGCGCACTTACTAAAACTTCAACTGCATATCCACCGCACTTTATGAGCCACAGAGCTCAAAAATATACCCTTAAAATAATAGAGTACATCTGCGCAAAATTTGAATCATTCGCTCTATTGGGTCAAATCAAATAATCTTCTGAAATAGGCTAGTAAATTGGCCGGCCAGCTCATATTATTTTGAACCACTTTTTGATAGGCAACGTCAAACTACGGGTTGACGCCGATAAATCAACTATGATTGAGCACTTGGATGCCACTATAATTTGGATGTAATATTATATATGTATAGACGCTAATGCTGTAAAAATGTAGCCGCATGCTCTCTTCATAACACACAGTAGGTAGGACATAGAGGATAGCTAACTCATATGCGTGAAATTATTTATTAACCTCAAGTGCCACAGAAATATTTACGAGGCAATAAAGTCGAACAAATGTACTGATAAAAATTTTGTTTACTTCTCAAAACACCAGCTATATTGAGAAACTCATCAACATTTGTTTACTGGGTTTTAGCCGTTGGCTCATATCAACAATAGTTAGCATGCTGACGTTGATGTGGAGGATTATGATGTTGATGGAATCAACATTTTTACGATTGCTTCCTTTTTTATTTCGTTTTGGCGCTGAAAAGTAATTTCTATATCCATAAATACATACATAAACCTATCCAAAAACACATGTACATACATGCAGATTTAACTTTTGCTGTCTCTCCAAGGTAGTTATATACTGTAAGTTAGTATCGAAATTACAATTTTACTTTTACACTGGTATTTGGTGCCATAAATTTTCTTAGATGTTCGACATTTTATATATATAATAGAATAAGAGAAATCCATTCGGCTGGCTGCTATGACAATTTGCTGAAAAATGATAATAAACCCACTGACTTACTTATAACTACTTATGCAGTGATATTTACTTGCACGAATGTATGTGAATAAAAGGCATGCATGGCTTCCATCTGTGTAAATGGAAAACTTTATGCCTATACGCGCATTCACACACTTATGCACCTACGCACTTGCTTGAATGCCTCTATCAGCTTATTTTATAAAGGTGTACTATCTACATATTAGTCCTGTGCATACATACATATGTACATACACTATATACAATAATATGTTTGTATGTTTGCGTATGTGCTTGCAAATAGTATCGACTAGCTCTCTAGCGTTGGTCATGGCGTTTGTGCTAATTTATGTGCTCATGTTAATTGACAGCTTAATTTCCTTGACAAATGCGATTTGCGGCTCCGTTTGAGGTGCTTTGTGAAACGTGCCCACAAATATGGTGAGTTCCCATAGAGCGAAGACGAAGACGACTTGTGCAAAAAACAAAAAAAAGTAGTTAATTGGAAACTAAAGAGAGTAAAAGCAGAAGAACCACAATGTAATGCGTGTCTGAGACTACTTATGTGGTTGACTGCACAGTATAGAAAGCGAAATTACAGAAAAGTGCACATATGTAGCTGTACTTTTGTGGGTATTTGTGCGACGTCTGCAATGGATGGGAAAAGGTTGACATAGCCGAACCGTGGTGTCTCGTACCTTCCAGCCATTTTTATTATTATTATTGTAATACCCTTTGACTGTAAAGCAAACGCGTACACTCTCACGCACACACACATACACTCCCGCATGCTCTGCACTTTAGTTGTCAATATAACTCTCAGTTTTTATTTTTCTTCGTACCTATAATCGTGTTGTTGTTTATTTACTCTTCTTGTTTGTTGTCAATATACTATATTTTTTGTTGTTTTAAACACATATCACATAGAGGGTAACAGTGTACTGTTACCGATAAGAATCTCGGGAAATTGACACCCACCTTGAAAAACAAAGAAAATGTAAAGAAAGATAAACACATTTTTATTCGCTGCCTTTGAAAAGAAAGAGTTTTGTGATTTGCTTTTTTATTTTTTTCTTCTAACTTTCGTTTTCCACTTTCCTATTAGCATATGTCTGAATTTTTGTGCTCTTCCTTTTGGCTTCCTTTTCTTAACATTCAAATACCAATTTACGTTTCCGTTTTACAAGTTGAAGGATAACATTTTTCGTGAAAATTTATTCTGACATGCATTTAATTTAGAGCTTCTTTTGAAAAAGCCACAAGGATTACAAATGCCACTACCGACGTCAAGCAATTTTCGGTAGACAGAATATACCTTTATAGGCCATTTAGTGGTGCAGAAATATGTGAAAGTGTTTAAAGGGGGGGAATGCTATTATATGAGTGCCTTTAAAATTATTACTGACAACTGCAATTTAAGTTATCAAGTTGTACTAAAATAGGTTATTAACTGATTTTTTTAATATAATTTTATTCTAGGATATTCCATTGTTGACACAGGAGGTGTTACTCTAGCTAGATTGAATTTAATTTACGAGAACCATTTCCTTTTCTATTATTATTGCTCTTTCATATTTGTGAGTTATTCAAACAACAACCTTAAATAGAAAGGCTAAAGCTCATATTTTTGTCACTTTACAGGAGAAAGATAAAACTAAACGCAAATTTAAGCAGATGAGGAATAAGTTTAGTTAGGGGTTTTTTCAATGCCTGTATTACCATTAGTTTTTATAGTAATGTAACATTTTTTTAAGTGAATTTGTAAGAGGATAGACGTCAAATTCCGTTTAACACTCGATTTGGTAAAGATATGAGTTAGGGTCTTTCCATTTTTTGAATTGACGACCAATTAGATGACGCAGCCTCCAAAAGACGGATGTTGGATCTAAAATGGGTTACTGGTGCGTTTAAATTTTGACGGTGTATATCAGCCATTTGGGTAAAGCAACAACTATCAAATTTGGCAAGAAAACTGATTTAGTCTTATTTCTACTTCTAATATTATTTATTTTCAAAGTTTGAATGCTCTTATGGAAATTTCTGTAGACTAAATTTGTCAGAAATACAATATAAATTGTCTATTTGTACGAGTCAACTCTAGTCTACCATCAGTTTTAGCTAATTTTCACCACACGAAATGTTCATAGCATTAAAAGCATTTGCAAAATAAAAACAAAAAAACGTTTGGTAGGCGCATTAAGTTATACTCACTGAATTAAACTTTTATTTAGTAAATGTAAGTAAAGATTGAAAATAGAAAGATTAAAGAGTTTATACCGAACTCAGGTCTGTCTACATCGCAAGGTTCACAGTAGATGGAAGATGGGATCCGTACTTGAGAGGTACATAACTAGACAGGTCTGACCAAGTAGGAGTTAACACTGAACTAGGATCCTCATTAATCTAGACTGGCATTCCATTAGTGTAGTAGTTGGCATCATCACCGGACACTGCTCAATGGAAAGTGTATGGGGTTCCCTCTAACGACTTCTGTCGCAGCTGCAGAAACAAGGAGAAGATGGTGAGTGTTAAACATTTTCCCGGCTGCTGTTCTGCTCTTGCTAGAATGCGATGTCGCTTTTTATTTCTTTGGGTGTCTGGCAGACTTGCCATCGTTTATCAAAAAACCCAATGGTTTCACCACATCGAGAATTAGAGGGCAGACTTGTGCCCAAACAAGTCGCATCATAATGGGCTTCCAAAGCCTAAGTGGGTTCTTTACATTCGGCAATAAATGTAATCTAACCTAACTTAACCTGATGCGGTACACATCAGTTTTTTGCGTTCAATCAATTTTGAAATAAAAATTTGATATTATGGCTAATTAAAGCACGTTTTTACTTCATCGTCATTGATATTTGGATGTTCCTTCCAAAGGCTTAATTTCCCATAGATGAAAATTTTAGAATTGTTTAGTTATTTCAGACTGCAAAATGCAGCAAGCGATTATTGAAAGAACTAAAAGTACCGCTAGTGTATTTCATTATCGATGACATTCAAAAAAATTTATAATTCTAATTACTATAAATAGGGAGTAAGAAGAGCGTTACCTGAGGATAGGTGTGAACTCGTTTGCTGATTTATTTATTTGCAATATACAGCTCGTTGGGTCATTGTGATTCAACTAACTACTGGCTTTCAAATTTATTGTGCCTTGTAGCTCGGGATATCCTCTAGAAAACCAATGTATGGCACACAGTGCACGCGTTCAATTAAAAAATAAATAGAGATAAGATAAATAAAAATAAGATAAGGTAAAATATTTCTCTTTGTGTAGTTACCGTCTGTTTAGAATTTCTGCTAAAACGGATAATAAATACGTATTTGAGGGACATCCCGGTCCCAGCGCCACCTATAGAGTAGATTTTGGAACAAAATATTTAATTTCGTTTGGCTGCGAGAATGTTTCGAACTTTAACTAAATCGATTAGCTACTTTTTCAGTTTACCGGTCACAATCTTATACGGAAAAACGGGAAAAATTTTCTATAGGCGCCTATGATTCGTCACTTCTATACCTGCAATAGAGGTATACCTCATAAGACTGGTATAACTCACTATTTTCAATGCTGCTAACTCTCTTTCAACAGGGTTTCCATATACCGCGTTCATATGGGAGACCTTTGTTGCTTCAACAACTTCGAATTCTCTTTTGGTGTTGTCCATCATGTTTACACACCTTGCAATTGTCAGTTTCTAGTTTGGAGTCAACAACAACATTGAGAAAAACGAGTACACATGGGGCGTTAACAGAGCCCGAGCATCCTAAGTTGTGGTGATAGAACAACAAAACTTTTTCTGTATGAGCACGGTCTTACTAATACTCTTTAAGCACTTCTAAACAAATGAAATTTTCGGCAGCTCTTTTCCAGTGCTACAAATACAGATATGTTTATTTATACCAGTTGATTTATCTATTCGCTACTCGCGAACGCATGGTGAATCGAAGACGCCTTATAAAAGATTTGAGAGGTGCAGCGATTTGTCAGGCAAGTGAAATTATCATAAAAAAAGTACAATTTGCTGCATACCTGTGTTACACCGACATTAGCGTTCATTCCAATAGTGCCTCCTAAAATGCAAAAGAGGCACAAAAGTGACATAAGTCGTTACAACATCCAATGTTCGGTCTTATTCCACTTCCACACCTTCTCTGGACTATGTGGAAAAAACTGCGTTAAAACAGAAATGTCATATGGACACTGCCCTATTCCCATAATAAAGCCATCATTTAAAAACATCGTACCAAAAATTAACATGCCTTAGACTTCAACAATAGCTACCACTTCATAGTGGGCCAACAATCCCGACGGTTTTTGCATACGAATTCAATGAATTTATTTCCATGGTGCCATTTTGAAAGTTAAATGTTACGGCATCAAGTGCATTTATAAGGAAACAGAACCAACTTGGGGTACGCTAACTGATTAAGCGCATTTCTGCTATGAATTATTGAGCATTTGAAGTAATGAACACCTTAGTGAAACGTGAACCAACCAATAGTAACCTTTAATTGCAAATATACTGCACGATGTTTAGTTTCAACTAGAAATGTATGTAAAATGGGATGTGTGTCAAAATGGTTTCATATTTTCATAGAAAGCCGCTTTATCCGAGGCATAGAATAAATTCCATGTGCACAATACAATACTAATTCAATTGAGTTCATTCCATTTGATCTTTTTCACCTCTACTAACATTTGTGACGGGTGTAGTGTTGTTTTGTTTTTAAAAATAGAGAGCATTGCAGTTCAAGTTCTTTCCAACTGCAGAAAAGCCTGCTGACATCTATTTATCGACTATAGTACGCACAACCCGTCTATTGGGATTATTATTAAGCACAAAAATCTTGAAATTTTGACCACCGGACTCAGAGCTTCGGTAGTAAATTTTTCAAACATTGTTCGTTCGTCAACTTCAGCATTGGCAAAAACCTTGGTTTGTTAAGTTTTTGTGGATTTTGAGCAAAGTTAAGAGCTTTGAGTTACACGGTCCTTGTTGTTGAATGCATTAAAAATTAAATAAAAAAAACTAGTTGAAACTGGGTACCAAGGGTGTATGCGTACATCAATATTTTTTCTAATTTTCGAAATACTTCTTACACGCGATTTCCGAAAAGTTTTTGGATTCACATTCGCACTTCTACACTAATTCTTTTCTGTGCACTCGTAAAAGATGCTCTCTAGTGATTCTTTTAGTTTGTTGATTAGCCAGATGTCACACGCAGCTAAATCAGACATTTAGGTATTTATACTTGTCAATGTATATGAGTCAAGTTCGTGGCCAAATGTTTACGAACAGTGAAAGCAGGCGAGACATTGCAATAGCCTGGTACAAAAGTCAAAAATTGGCGCGCGACAAAACTGGGCCTTTGTGAATTCGACGCATAACATACAGATAATAAAATGGTAGCTAAACAATAATTTCTCTTTATTGATGTACGCCAAGTAATAGAAGATTACACTAATCAACATCATTTTTTTCTCATTTGTTTTTTTATTGTTATTAAGTATTCGTAGGACTCTGATTAAGAAAAAAACGATTAGTTCATTACTAACAGCTTTATTTTTTGATATTTATGGGATTATTATTTCGAACAAAAAATTCAAGAAAGTTACTACATGTTTTAGAAATATTTCTCTGTAACATTTTGGAATGGTCTTTCATATGATTTTCTTCCATCGGACTATTGTCGAAGACAAACAATATGAGGCACGCATCCGTGCCTTGTCTTGATTACACAATGTTAATTAAAAGTACTGAAAGGCCGCAGTTTTTAAAAAGTCTGATGTAGGTTTCGATATTTTTTTAAGATGTCAAATTAAAAAAAAAACATTCTGCCATTGAAAGTATATTTTTTCTGGGACTTCGAATTATTTTTCAAATATTCACAATGATTTTTATTTTAAGTAAATTATTTTTAATAATTTTTTTATAAAATTTAGTTTATTCAATAATATGAGCAAAGTAGATCCAAGTTCAAAACTTTGAAAAATATTTGAGAGAATTCAAAGAGGTATCAAAATGTGGAACAAATAGTGCAATGAGCTCGGCCAAATGCCCAATAAAGGGCGTAAGCGCCAAATCAAAATTTTAAATTTTACATACAAATTTTAAATTCATCAAATTTAAATTTTTCAATGAAAATTATTAGAAAATTTTGGAGGAAGTAGTTTTATATCTCATTAGTGGTGTTTTCGTGCTCTTCCATGGCTTACAAATTTTTCAGTGTTGCGCGCAACCCTGGCATGTTTTTGTGCCTACTCAGAAAATATCACAAAACATTGCGCGTTATCTTCGTCCGACACACGCATTTCTTAGTAAATATTAACGTTTTAGTTAGCTGATTTTCAGGACTATCAACTCCGCTGCCTAAACTTCTGAAGGGAGTAAATTTGCGCCTTTGCACTCGTTGAACGTGGAATTTTTAGAATCGTATATAGAATTTTCTCACCGGATTACACGTATTTTTGAATCGAACACGAAAAAGAAAGAAGGTAATGAAAAGGCAAAATTTATCTTGTTTTGAAAAAACGAAATCGCTATAAACTTCAGTGCGAGTATAATAAAATGCAAGTGAGAAGCGAATGGGTATTCACACTGGTTTTCAGCCACATGTAAAAATTCACATAATATATTTAGTATAATCATTGTACGCAAACTTTTACTTCTGGGTGTACGTGCGCACGCAATTTCCTCAAAATTGCGGATTTAAATTTAAGTTTCGATTGATCACTCACCAATAAAAATGCCACATTAAAAAAATAAATGCGTCTTTAAATACTTAGTAGCTTTAATATAAAAAAGCGATAGAAAAAATGCAAAGCGAAAAGCTTATGTTCCATTAACTTTTTTCTACCAAATATGTTAAATAGATAATTTCTACTGTAAAAAATGAACGTAATATGCAATTATGGAGAAAGATATTTAATATTAGATATGTACATGTACAATAAGTTAGGAGACCCTATGTCCCATCAGTGACGGCAGGAATTAAGATATAGGGCTTTTTTAATAAGAGGTGTTATTTTGATATTCAAAGAAAAATGCTATTTTTTAATATAAATGATCGGATATTTATTTCATTATAAAGAGGAGGGTATGCGGTTAATAGTGGAAAATAACAACAGACAAATTACCACCGCGACCATGCTTACAGGACAATATTCTTTTCATGAAATTTTCCATAATCGAATTGCAAAGTGGCTGCCTTATGCCCTCGATAGCCTCACGAATTCCATCTTTGCGGTCTTGAATCGACCATTGGTGTAGACCTTCTCTTTCACGTGGCCCCGTGGTCCCAAAGGAAAAAGTCACAAGGTGTTAAATCACAAGATCTTGGTGGCCAATTGTGATCACTTTTTCGAGAGATAACACGGTCCGGAAACTTTTCAATGGTTTCGTTGCTTGTGTGGCACGTAGCGCCGTCTTGTTGAAAAGAAACGTTGCCCAGATCAATACCATCCATTTCCGGCCATAAAAAATCGTTAATCATCTCTCGATAGCGCAATCCATTCACCTATAACAGCTCTTAGTCGAAAACCCTTTATATGTAAGTCAGAAATATTATACTTCCTGGTTTAGATATGACGATTCAGCAGGTCTTGAACTGATTCTCAACACAATAAACAATTAATTAAAAACTGCGTTTCTAAGTAACTTTTGAATGAGCTTTTTATTTCGGAGGGATTTGTAAATACTCGTACGTTGAAGTATTTAAATATTTTTCCTTAGTGCCGAATAATTGTGAAAGTGAGAACAGTAATTCGAATAGTGATATAGAAGAAAGTTCAGATAGCGACATCCTATTTTTTCTCTTAACAAATTTCATATTCCTCTATACTTGAAAAAATTGTACAATGGACAAAAAAACGTCATTGTAATGTTTGTAAAGTACCATTACACAAAGGTAACTGTTTTACAAAATATGATAACAATTTTAGAATTCTATGACTAAATAAAAAAATATTTCTTCAAATATATGTATATTAATGTAAAAAAGTTATCGGAGTTTTATTACACGCCACCCAAAGTAATTTGCAGGACTAAAATTATAGTAAACTACAGCAAAACAGTAGCGATCGGCAATTAAGTTAGTTTAGGTTAGGTGAGTTGGTTGCCGTCAAAGGTGAAAAGACTCACTTGGACGCCTAATTTCGTACGCAGTGGTAACATTGAAGGAGAAGGGCGCAGCAGAAGAGAGGGATACGTGATTCTTACTTGCTTTATTTTATTTTATAGTCACCGTTCACTTTAAATTTGTACACAAATTCATATACTCCTATACTCTTTTACTCAGATTGCCGGTTTGGGAAATGAATTTGTCATTAAAATTTTCAAAATTTCTGGTTGATGAAGATTACCTGGGATTTCTGTTTCACTTAAAAATAGTTGATTACCATTTATGGCAATATTTTGGTTTTAGAGTCAGTATTTCTGTATGCCTAAGCACATGAGTATACATATATACATGTATGTATGTATGTAGATGCCACTGTGTTTTATCATTCAAGAGCACTTCACTTCACAAACATTTCTTTACGAACAGCTTCATAAGTAGTGTTGGTAGTGTTTATCCAACTGTAAAGCACTTTTAATTCTTTTTAGTACATTTTACGTACGTTTTTGTTATTTTGAGAATTTCTTCATAATTTTGGCATTTCGTAAATGTAAGTATGTTTTGTATGTTAGAGTAAGCACAACGTATTTGGTTAAATTCAACGAAGAAAGTGCACTAGCCGTTACACTGTAACACCGCGTCGTTGACTATGAACTGGGCACAATTTACAAGTTGCAAATATAGGCTTACATATACACATACATATGTGCATATTTACTTATGCTTGTATATAAGCGTAGCGTATGTCTGTATGGTATGTACGTGTATTCAAATATTCCAACTAAAGCAAAAATATACACAATTAGTGCGAATTTTCTTTCAATACAATTTTAGCCGTGCTTTTCTGTTTTCTTTGCGATGCGTTGTTTTAAGACTTTTAGTCTTTCTGCAGTACATATATACATACATACATATGTACATACATACATACATATGTGCATGTGTATATATGTTTGAAAGGGTGTGCATGGCACTAGTTAATTTGTATATATGGATATGTGTATGTATGTTGCTGCATATTCTGCACTATGCACTTCCCAAATCAGTTCGAAATTGATGGGTTCTATGCAGTACAGACGCATACGTAGCACTTATATATGAGTACATATATAGCACTTAGTATATGTATAAATATTTATTAAATAATAATTAGTAAAAGCATTTGAGGTACGAGTACAAGCCTAAAATAAATATCTGGAATGTAAAATCGCTGCATAACTCAGTAATACCGACAAAATTACTGTAATCTTAACGGGAATTGCTAATATAAATTAGCCAGCAAGGAGTAGGGCAGCGGTTGGTATTGTTGTGTGAGATTTACGTTTAAGTACGAGTATGTCTGTACGTTTGTACAGTTATTGTCACATTTCACATTTCATCAGCGAAATTCTGTTTGCATTGCTGTCATGCTAAGTAAACGTTTTTGTTGTACCTATTTACTGTCAACATTTTAGCCAACACCACTTGATCAATACGCTCCAAATGCACGCATCAATGGCATTAACTACACACCTGCACATACAATGTATATGGGTCTATAAATGCAACTGCATATTCATATATACACATACACACATACATATATATGTACACCCATCAAGTAGCACTCAATCATGAAATAAACATTTCCAAAACGATTTATTTTAATTGAGAGAAATTGCCATATTTTCTTTAATATTTAAGTGGACTTTAATTGAAATGGAATTACCCGGCGCTAAAGTTGGTGTGCTCGTAGTAGTTGTTGCTGTGATCAGCTTGTAGCCACCAATTTCAGCCAACGCTGACGCTTAACGATTTAATTTTTTCGCATTCACACACACCCATACGCATATTGTATACAATATATGGCTATAAAAATCAATTTCATCTTTAATAGATACTTAATAATATTTCAATTCGCACCTTTTTGAAATAATAATGAAAAATTTTTTATGCACGCAAAATCGACGTACTTCAATATTTCGTGCCGTTTTTAATTCCGTTTTTTACTAGAGAGGTACACACTTTTCTTTATTTTTGATTTTATGCTTATTGCTGTTGTTGTTGATATTTTGTATATTTGGTATATTTTTTAAATTTTCTTTTACATATATTTGTATATTATGAGTTGTTGCTGTTGCAGTAGTATAATATATATTCCTTTAATTAGTAAACACAACAAAAATAAAAGAACGTAGCGCAATTTTTCTCCGCTCAGCTTTGCAAATCATCAGTCGACACCGGTTGTTTTACTACTGTTGAGTGAAATTTTCGCAAGCAAAACGAAAATGAAAACGATAACGAAATTGAAAATGAAACAGCAACAGCAACAGCAACAGCAATATCAACTGCAACAACAATAACCACAAATTAATACAAGTACACACACGCGCACACGTGGAAAGAACGACAGCCAGTCACTAACCAAAACCCACCCACTAAGAATTGAGCAGCAGCGCACAGCAGCAGAAATACCTACATACATACATACATACATGCATACGTACTAGTATGCGAGGTCGCGTAACGGAGTGAAAAGTGGAGAGTACCGTGTGGCGAATGTAATAGTTAAAACGGCTAACAGCACCACTTCACCACACAGCACCCGTCCATAAGCACACGACGAAACGAGGTGAGGTGTGTTAGAAGAAATTCTGTGGCGCGCGCGATAAAGCGGAGCGTCATTAAAAGCGTCAATGGGCCAGTGGTAGCAACAGTAACAGCAATAATAATATCAACTGAAAAAATACGAGAGCAGCAACAAAAAGCGCCTAAGAAGAATTCGACGCTGTGTACATATGTATAGTACATATGAGTATAATAACAACAACACGTGCGTTCTGTCTATAAATACATATAAATACAAGTGTTGTGTATGAGATGCGGCGAGACAATATACATACGTACAAGTATGTTCAGACATGTGCAGACGCTACGGAAGGAGAAAATGGCAAGAACATTATGCCCACTCAAGCAGGCAGCAAGGCGAACAGTCAACTTACTAGCAAATATCCACCCACCTATTAACTTAGCTAGGAGGAAGAAAAGCAAGCAGTCAGTCAGTTACCGAAGCTTTTGACTATGCAAACAGCACGATTTTAGGTAATGTAGAGATGTTTGAGAGTTACAGAGCTACTACTTTGGCACATTTTGCTAAAATTGGAACTGAAAAAAGCTGTTTGTCAAGTAGTGAGGCTCAGTTCAGACCATTTTATTTCAATAACGAAATAAAATAAAATACTCTTTCTATGTAAAATCGGAGTTCGAAAATCCACAAAATTTTTTTCTGTCATGTAGATTTCGAGATGCCACCAAATAACAGTTCTGGATTAAAGAAAAAAGGTAGATCATAAAAATTTCGAGGAACATGCACTAACCGATCATAACCAATTATATATCAATGTAATTTCAAGACAGATAATAAAGTTCCAAAATTTAGTTTTTCAATAAAAGATTGAGAATGAATGAGTGACAGCAAATTTCAGTGTACACGTTTCACATCCATATAATGCTACTGGACGAATCAGTATTTTATATATTTTGATTTTCGTTCTTCTACTCAAGAGCATGCTTTTTAATAGTTTAACGTGGGCAAAATATGCTCTGTTTGCAGCTTGCACTCGTTCTTGGATAGCAAATAATTGTTTTGAAATCAGCGGAAACAAAATAGTAAAATTAAGTATTGCTCGGTATGCTCTTGTGACGAAATTAGATTGTGACTGTATTAGATCTGCAGGATTTTTATTAACAAATATTTAATAAAATCATGGACATAAAAATCAATTAGAAGATTGTAAATCTGTAAAACCTAGTAAATCAAAGAAATTATTACTAAAATTTATTGAGAAAGGCGGTAATCAAGGATTTAGGCTCATTGAAGGTATGCTAGAAATTATTTGTGCAATGTCTGACTTTGTTTTTAGCGCAACTAAATACTTCGATACCAAGCCATCTGTGGTCTGTTTTTGGATAGACGGTTCTCGGCACGTGGATCTAACACTTGACGGTCAAGTTATACGAATTTAATATCGAGCGCCACAGACTGTCGCCACCGGGAATGAGATTAAATCGTCCACAAACATTTCCCCTGAAACTGTCAGTTGTTGTCATACCTACAGGGCTATTTAACTGTGGGCCCTAGAGACATCCTACACATTAGGAGATGTTCGAGGTAGCATCTCGAAGAGCTGATTGTGTCATGAGTACTTTCTTCGCTCGAAAGATATATGTTGAGTATGTACGAGCCAACCGCTAGCTATGTTTTAAGCAATTGAATCATCGGCGATGTGATGGCGATGTGGCTCTTAAAACGCAATGAATACTGATTGAATGGCTTACCATTGCGATGTTGATATTCTGCTTAAATATACAAGAACTTCAACCAGGGATGCACAATGAAGTAAATAAAAAAGAATCGATTTAATAATTATATGAAATAATTATTTTAAATTTATTTTGTTTTGTTGATGATCAACCATCACCATTCGGAAATGCACAAGTTCGAAACCCCGGGTACGAAATACCAACTGATAGAAAAAGTTGTTTTTAATAACGGTTGCACCCGGCAGGCAACCGGGTGTATTTTTGCCATGAAAAAGATTTTCATAAGAAACCGTTTGCCGTTCGGAGGCGGCGTAAAACTGTAGGTCAGTATTTCCTGTTATCAAAAAGTATTAACTTTAAAATTTCGCTTCCTTGATACCAAAATAAAAGTAGAAAAGAAAATGTGTCCAGTTAAATTTGTTTCTTGTATTACATGCTCTTATTTCTTACCCACTTACCCAGTTAATTCTAGGGATATTTCTATTTTTTGTTGACTCCAGTGTTGACGTTATTTTCTCGTTGGTGAAGCTGTTGCTGCTCCTCTTACTGCTGAAGTTTTTCAAATGCATACTTGTGCTGTCTATATACATGGTTTTTATGATTTCTCAAATTATCCTTTGAAATTTTAGCGCTACAAAATTCCACCCACATTGCGTTATGCATTGCAGCCCTGCAAGTACATCCTAATGTACCTATTAATGGGCATTACTCTAAGACAGTTTACTACGGGGAATTTATCTTTATCTTATCAACTCGATTATTCCATTTATTGTTTCTATCCCAGTTCTATCTCTAATATGGGTAGCGTCCAACTATTAACCTTTGCACTTAATCCAAGGCATTCTATTTGTTACTAGGTTTTAAGTATAACTTCTAGGTGGTTTTTAAGAGTGCCTTGAGAGAGTTCTCTGAATATGTAAACATGTTTATGGATGGGTCGAAGCTGAACGGAAGAGTTGGTGGAAGAGTATTCTGCGAGGAGCTCCCAAACAAGCTGAAATTTAGGCTTCCGGGCCACTGTAGTGTTTTCCAAGCGAAAGTAATCGCAATTAAGAAAGCAGTGGATTGGCTGCTTACTTCTGTAATTACTGTGAAGGATGTAAATATCTACACCGACAGCCAAGCGACAATTAGGGCATTGGGATCGTTGGTTGTGCGTTTGAAATGAGTCGGGGAATGCCTGACTTCCCTCTTGTTTTCATACGAGTACTTCTATATTAGGCTCATTTGGGTTCCTGGTGACAGCGGCATAGAGAAGAACTACTGGACTGATGAGCTGCTTAAACAGGGGACTCTGAAGACGGTTTCATTGCAAAATGATACGATTGGGGTTTCTTTGCGAACTTGCGGTCTGCTCCTGGGAAGATTGGTTTCGCGTCAACTCAGCAAGCGCTGGGCTAGTGGGCAAACATGCAAAGTCGCGCGATCCTTCTGGCCACAGGTAGATCGGGTGCCCTCAAGGGAACTTCTAATGCTAACAAACTGCTGCTCTCGAATTTGGTAGGTATCCTTACAGAGCATTGCCCGTTAGGTGTCAATGCGGTAAAGCGTGGGATTGCTTCAACCTGTTTGCAGAAGCTCTCTGGAGGACGAGGAGGAATATTTTCAAAGCTGCCCTGCTCTCGTCAGGTTTAACGTCAAGGTTTAGACATCTTGGCTCTCACTTTTTCGCTACACTTGCGGATATTGCAAGTTTAAATATCACACATCTAGTGAAATTCATCAGTAGCTTAAAGTGGTTAATACGAACGTAAATCACTGCTGTTGGTCGTCATCGTGGAGCTTCTTCTGGCACCTGTCCATTTTCTTCCCTTCTCATTTTACCCTCTCGTCCACCACACCTATTTTAACACTTCCTGCAAATGTGTCTTCGAGCTAAAAGTCGATATGTATTGCACACTCGGTTGGATGCTGACAAGAAGATGTACTGTTTCTAACCAGACTTCGTATAATAGATATAAGTATTATTTTGCTTTTGAGATTTCGGGATTTGAAGAGTTGCTATTAAATATTAAAATATAATATTAACGCTTTGAATATTCGAATGTTTTTCTTGTTGTTTGTGAGATTTTTGAGATTTTTTTTCTTAATTTGGACTAAATAATGAGCTTTACAGGTGATGTGTTGCAAAAATAATATATATATATATCATATAATTGGCGCGTACACCCTTTTTTGGGTGCTTGGCCGAGCTCCTCCTCCTATTTGTGGCGTGCGTCTTGATGTTGTTCCACAAATGGAGGGACCTACAGTTTCAAGCCGACTCCGCATGGCAGATATTTTATGAGGAGCTTTTTCATGGCAGAAATACACTCGGAGGTTTGCCATTGCCTGCCGAGGGGCGACCGCTATTAGAAAAGTGTTTTTCTTAATTTTGGTGTTTCACCGAGATTCGAACCTACATTCTCTCTGTGAGTTCCGAATGGTAAATGGCAAAAATATTATTACACTTTAATTTTAAAGAGTAGTAGTTTCTTTTGTGTCACGTTACTAGTCCTCGTAAATTATATTATATTTTATTTTTACACGAAAATTTAAACATTTAAACAGATCTAGTTAACAAAATTAACCTAATTTAAAATTTTTCTTAATGATTTAGATGTCACTGTTACACTGTTTTCAACAGATACCATGCGTATCGCCTCCTTGAACCTGCAATGTGTTCGCTGATCTGAACTGAAGCTTAAAAGAAAATGAAGGAACACATTTCACTACCTTAGCTGAAGAGTGCACTGTGTAGAAGTCGTAGCTATAGCAGCGCAAGAAGGAACACAACAGAAGTGGAAGTGAAGCAGAATTAACAGAGACACCTATTACAGCAACATCCACTTTTATGTACATAAAGCAACAGGGGAAGCTGAGTGAAACCTACCACAATGAGGCAGGAAGCAGCAATCACACCGTTACATTACACTTGAAAATGGAACATTTCAGTTGTTTGAGTGGGAGGTTGGCGGATGACCGGCTTGTTCGTGCCACTATAGCACAGAAGTACTCAACCGCAGAATACACTACTGCGATTCGCAGTCATCTACATACGCGTGAATTTGCGGCGCACAGTCGGAATACGAGTGGAGTCGTTATGTGGTGAAACGTGCTCAAAAAGCAACAGTTAATGCCCTTAACATTAAAAGCGATGATGAGCAATAGAGTGAGGCAACAACGGCTAGGTAAATGGGCGAGCATGGTTCTGTGCTTGTGTATGTGGTAGGTTTCTAATGTGTGGGAATGCGGGCAGATGGCACTCGCAGAGAGGGTTGTTTATATTTTTTTTTGTACAACTCATTACAACGAGTACTATATTGTTGTTGAGTATTACTTGCGTAGTATTTTCCTTTGGGGGCAGTGTTCGAGTTATGTCGGCCTATGTAGTTGGTTAATTTGACGCTCGTTGAAAGCTCATTATTATGATGAAAACTGTGAAGGTGATGATGACATTTTCGTGAATTGTAATTATCACATTTGTAATGACATTGTTGTTTGTTGTTTATGTAGCTCAGTATTTGTTGTTTTATCATCAACGGTGTTGTTGATGTTGCTGTGATAGCATGAGTTGATGACAACTCCCGATTATTTTTGTGTCGAAAAACGTAAATGTGCAATATTTAAGTTTAAAGAGTTATTAGAGAATGAGCGGGCGAGAGTACGACTTTGTGTGGTACTCGGTGAATGACAGAAACAGGTATACAAATATTTGAGTTCAATGAATTTCAACAACAAATCGGCAGCAAAAACAAAAAATAACCATCAACTCATTTTGCTGACAAAACGAATGAGAATATCCTGCGTGGGACGAGTGAGTGAACTATTTATTGTTAGGAAAACTTGTTGGAATCCAAATATGAGGAATTAGCAGAGAATGGCCTAGTTACTGTTTCTGGGAAATATTACATTGATTTGTTAAGAGAGTGTTAAGAAATTTAAATAAAATTAAAAAAATAAATAAATAAAGAAAAGTAAAGAAAATACACCCAAATTTTTTTTTACATGGTCTTTTTTTACACGATTTGGAATTAACATGATTCACTAATGCATTTTTTTTGCACGAAATTTTCGTTCTTGCACGAATCGCAAAACAAAAAAGTGTGTTACTAAACAAGACATAATTCCTTAATAAATGCTTCATTAAGCAAAAGTGTTTGGTGTAAGACGAAGTTAAGATGAGATAAGCACATTTTAGAACTATCCAAGTCCGACTCTGTATTCAAATTTCAACGTTAACATTACGTCGCGTGTAGCTGTATAACAATTATTGTACAATCGGGCACAAAATTAATCATCCCATTTTGTTTTTGAATCACTTTTTACTGAAGAAAAAAATAATTTTGAGGAAATCTTTATTTCACCTTTACGCGGTCCATTGCTTCGTGCTTACTGTAGCTTTCTAGTTCACAAGTGTCAAATATGACTGACGCACGATGCCATTTGCAAAAATTACAAGTTTTTCGATAGGGTGATTAATTTTGCGCCACCTTGTATAAAAAAAACTCGAGAAATCAAAAAACGGTCGCTAATAAAAGACTTCGTTGCAACAAAAGACCAATAGAAGCAGTTAATAATTTGAATAAAAAGCAGACAGCCTGACGGATAGGCTGAACATATCTGACAGATTTACTGATGGTAGAATTTTTCATCCAGTCCGAAATAAACATGACCGCTTGTTTCAAAGTGGTGATGAATAGTTGCAAAATTGATTTTTTTTTTAATTTGAATTTTGATATGCTTTGTACTTATGGATTGAATTTTAACTGTACACTAATTTTAATATTTTTGTAGTATAAAAAATGTTTTAATTTTTGTTTTATAAATACCTATGTAATACTGAATTCAGTATTACTTCTTTTGCACTGTTTTTTGGGAAAATATTTAGAGCTTTTTTATTTTCATGATATTTTATTTATTTAGTTGTGGATCCCTAAATTTATGATAAACTGTTTACTAAACATACCTAGTTTACTGGGGCGGCAGCCCTTGGTCGGGGAAAACCCGTATCGTTCTGGTAACGTAGGACCGGCTGTCCTGGGCTACCGACAAGATCCAGGACAAAACGAACAGACATCTACTGAACCAGACAGTGTTTAGACAGACAATAAACGGCATTAATCGGGAGACCATCACAACCTACTTAAGCTCCCGACCACCGCATGCCGTAATCGGAGTCCAACCACCACCTACAGCAGATGAAGAGCTCCAGCTTCCCCGTGAGATTCGCGTAACACTGGCACAATTACGTTCTGGATATTGTAGCAGGTAAAACTTCTACTTATCCAGAATTGATCCCGACATACCAAACATATGTCCACATGCCCCTCAAAACCCTCTCATCGAACACCCCTCTCCCTCCGGACTGACGAAATATCATGTTTTAGATGAGTTAGACGAAGACGACCGGGATGTACACTACACTGACAGGGCTTGTATTACTAATACAACAACAACAGAGTGTATAAGATTGGCCAGCGCTCACTTTGGTAAAAGCGTCCCTCCATTAATTTTGTCCCTTTTCTTGGCGTTTTCGAACCAATAAAATGCTTATAAAACTCACTTTTAACTTCTATGGAGGAATAGGGCTTTTCAATAAGAGCCGATCGAAATGGGGTAAAACAAGTTGTATATGAGGCATTTACGAGATTCCGTTTTTATTTTAAAGGCTGAAGTGTGCCATTTGGTTACACGTTGGTAAGTATCCGAGAGGTAAACATATCAAGGGCTCTCTTGCATAGATCCGGGACACGGGAATCATTAGTCTGCGGCTTTACAACATTCAGAAGAAAATAAAGTTTAGTAGCGTCAAACTGTTCGATCTTGGTAGCCAATTCATGCCTCTTTCACAAGGGTTAGCCATATCCACAAATAGTTCACAATAAGCATTTATTATTTGCTCGCGCTGCTTAATCACGTGACTTTCCATGGTTATTTGGCATCAATGACTGAATAATAACCAACAGACTTGATAGACTTCGCCAAACCAATATGATTAATAGATCCTGTTCGGTATATACATATATCTGGAAAAAGACTGCCCTTCCCTACTTCTACATCATCCATATGTCCATATACTCGCATTGCTGAAGTCAGAGGACAAAACCACGCCCGATTCCCGTACAACAATAACCCTACATCTGAAAAGTGCCAGGTATTGCCCACCTTCAAATATATTTTCGTACTCGCATGACATTTGCTCGCGTCTAATCAAAATTCATACCTATTAAGACTAATAAAGCATTATGATATATCTACATATGCATAATAGGCTCATAAGTATATCCTTTGTTAGGTATTTTGGCTGAACATCTCCTCCGACTTGTGACGACGTCACCTCTACACAGCAGTTGGTTTTTATGAGAACTGTTTTCGCGACATAAACCTCACAAGCTTTAAGTTAAAAAAGTTAAAAAATACCAAAATATTAAATTCATGCAGATTTAAGAGAAAATTTTAGGTAACATCTAATATAATAGTTTACCATCCATAACTGACTGAAAGTAGGCGGCTACTTTCCTACCCACCAAAGTCATTAGAGGCTATTATTACGATTCAGCAAAATGTGTTTGTATGTCATATTTCATATGCCTTCGTATATGCATGTAGTTGGGTTTGTTTACTTACATACTTACATATATATATAAGTTGTGTGAGTTCAAGTTACACAACCCCGCCTTCTATTATGGGAGTTTATAAATGTGATGAAAATTAATTCATTTCCTTTGAATAATTACCCTCAACGAGCACCAAAAAATCTTGGTAAGCCTTTGTAAATAGTCGTACATGAACACCTACATACATACATGCATTCATATGTATGCACATGTGTGTGTATGAGTTGCTGTGCGCACAGTCTACTTGTTAATATTTTCTCCCACAAGAATTAATCACTTCTCAACTTCTTAGCGACAATCACGTTGGAATAGGGTAACAAAAAAACCATGGCCTCATTCAAAGAACTTTATTGACATCGTTGAAAATTCACGTCTACCTTGTAGTAAATTGAACTGTCTCCAAATTATTTGAACTTAGTGCTAACTAACCACCCTTATAATAGGTTCACATATTATCTACTTTTTCCAGTTCAACTCGCAATACGCAATGAAATATGGAGTTTACCCATACAAAGATTCTTACCCAAACTCCCAGATTAGAAAATAATCTTATATTATAATTACATTTTTTTCCGTACAACCCTGTGTTTTCTGTGTTATCGATAGTTATAATTATGAATGTAAGGAGAAACGTAGCAGTAAAAACTAAATCAAATCGACGCTTGCTAAGAAAAAAGATTTGTAAACATAATTCTAATACATTGTTTATTAATTATGACTTTATATTACAGATCGCTATATAAAAAGGCAAATGATTCCCGGCTCATCCTAAAATATTCCTTAAGTAATTGGTTGGTGTTTGAAGGAATGCTTAGCCCCGTGAACTTACCGTGACCAGCCTGCAATACACGGGCGCGTTGATTATTATATTCAGTTCCAAACGAGGGGGAGTGTTTTTAGTCCATCGACATACCATTGCTGCGACGGCAGCTTTGCTGATGCATAAGACATTTTAAACCCCCTCATCCCTAAAGAAATAACATTATACTCGTATACAGTAATAAAAAAAGTTGATATAATCTTAATTGCTTCCGTGTGTTCATAGACGCTTTGGATCTTATTGCTTATTATAAAATGTAATATCGAATTTCGCAATTCAATATACGTTGCTTACGGATTTTCTTCAACAATCAATCTAAAAGGTTTTTCAGTAAGAGCGCTTCAACTTTTGAACTTTTTTGAATAAAACACAAACGGTTTGACTTTTTTAACTAATTTTTGTTTTATTATCGAGTTTGACCATATACATTTAAGTATGAAATTCGATTTCTTTTGCATGACCACCGCGTGCACGTTTTACGAAGTCCAATCGTTGAACCCAATTTTCGCATAAATCGGACGAAATTCCAGCAATTTCGCGTTCAATATTGGCTCTGAGCTCACAAATCGTCGCCGGTTTGTTACTGTAGACCAATGACTTCATATAACCCCAAAACGGGACAGCTTGTTAAATGGCCGTAATGCTCTTAAAGTAGCAGCAACAGAACGCTTATTTTCATAAAAAATTTGCACGATTTGCAATCGTTGCTCAAGAGTGTAGCGTTCCATGATGAAATGTATACTAATGAAGTTTACAAATGACAAGCGAAAAATAAAAAATATTGCGTCGTTCGCCCTCCCTATCGGAAAAAAGTTGAAGCGCACCTATTGAACAACCCTATACAATCGTACAGATAATTGCGCAATTACTATAAATTAATAATGATTGAACAAACCAAAAACACTAGAATATTTCACTAAATCAATTTCTATGAAGAAAAACCTGTAAAAGCACTCAGCTGATTAATTTAAAACTGACAGCTGATAGTCAATTTTGCACGTACTCTGCAAAATCTTAGTTGGTTGGTTATTTTCTGGAGACTCATGCGCCTCATCTTCTCAGTAATCCATAAGTAACTCCTTTTAAACCACTTATTAGGATACCCTGTTGATTTCATCTCAGCCCACACATAGTAACCCCTAATAAGATTCAACCTGAATGGTATTTCTTATTTGCTTATGCAATTTTATGTTCAGTTCCAAATAAAGTCGGTGGAGTTATTGCACTATCGTAGCAATTCTTCGAACTTCACTATTGAGGAAAATTTAAGTTTATTAACTCAAGTAGTTCCAGGCAATTGCCGTCGTCCAGGCTGCCTTATGACTTCTTAAACTGTTGCTGGAAAAGATCGTGCGAACCGCAGAACTTAATCGCTCAGGCGCTGTTAGTTTAGCCTTTTCCGAAGTGGATAAAGAAGCAAAGCGAATGGATCTGGTGGTAAACGAGGAGCAAACGAAGTATCTCCTTTCATCAAACAAACATTAGACGCACTCGCGTATCGCCACCCACGTCATTGTTGGCAGTTATGATTTCGAGATTGTAAAAGACTTCGTTTATCCAGGAACTACCGATAATAGTGCCAGCCTTGAAATCCAACAATTAGTAGTAATGTCCTCTCTCGACGAACAAAACTAACATTCTATAAGGTTCTCATCATGCCCGTCTTATCGTATGGCGCAGAAGCTTGGACGATGAGAACATCCGATGAGACGACCCTTGAAGTGTTTGAGAGAAATATTCTGCGGAAGATTTTTGGACCATTGCACTTTGGTGACGACGAGTATCGTAACATCAGGTGGACTTGGCTTCACTTGGTGTGCCCAACTGGCGTCGGAATTAAACAACAGGAATTGAAAGGTTCTTCTCGATTCAAGCAATTTCGTTCCTAAAAGTGATGTGATGTGAAAACATGTCTTGACAAATAATTTATTTTTTACAACATCCGCACAGAGTAGAAACTTTGAGTGTTTTCAACAACTTTCTATGCCATTTTTAATAATAAGAAGAGCCAAGAAAACTACCCTGTAGTACCCCGGTCGTGGGAATAAAAGCATATGTTTTAGTATTTTCAATTTCCCTACAGGCAGTTCTATTGGAAAGATACTGCTAATCCAGCATAATAATATTGAATATAGCTTACAGCTTCTAAAGGGTGTTTTTTTTAGAGGTTATTATTTCAAGATGAAATAAAACTTATATCATTTAATGTTATGGCCAAGAATTTAGCTTTATTATAAAGATAAGGGTTTGCCATTATGTTTTAAAAATGATATCGGGCAAGTGGCCGCCGCGGCTGGCTCGAATAAATTCCAGCCGAGAGGCCCAATTTTCGACCACTTTTTGCAGCAATTGGGACCATATGTCAGCAATAACGCGCCGAATATTCTCTTCCAAGACGTCAATCGTCTCGGGCTTATCTGCGTAGACAAGCGACTTCACATAGCCCCACAAGAAATAGTCCAGCGGTGTTATATCGCACGATCTTGGAGGCCACGCCACAGGTCCACGGCGCGAGATAATGCGCTCACCAAAAGTTTCCTTCAATAAATCGATTGTTGCGTTGGCTGTATGGCATGTAGCGCCGTCTTGTTGGAACCAAAGGTCGTCCACATCAACATCGTCCAATTCAGGCACGAAAAAGTCATTAATCATGGCTCTATAGCGCTCTCCATTGACTGTAACATTATGGCCGGCTTCATTTTTAAAGAAATATGGACCAATGATTCCCTCTGCCCATAGAGCACACCAAACAGTGACTTTTTGAGGATGTAACGGCGTCTCAGCAATGGCTTGTGGATTATGTTCACTCCAAATGCGACAATTTTGCTTATTGACATACCCATTCAACCAAAAGTGAGTTTCATCGCTGAACAAAATTTTCTTCGATGCGTCGCGCGAACCGAACCATTATTTTCGTAATAAATTTGCACGATTTGCAAACGTTGTTCAGGTGTAAGTCTATTCATTATGAAATGGCAAACCAAACTGAGCATAAATCAAGTGACAGCTGTCAAAAAGACCATCTACGAAAAAAGTAGTGCCAACCTGAAAACCTAACCTCTAAAAAAACACCCTTTACAATATATGGTACAGTGCATAATATACCATTCGTAACAGTATGAAAGGCTTTCGAGAAATCAGAGTAGATTACATCGACTTGACATCCACGCTGGACCAATGTTATACAAAACTGGGGCAATGAAGTAAGATTTGAACCATGCTGATGCAGACTTATTATTTCCTTAATAACAACAAATGATTTACCTTTGACTATTTTTGAGCATTTAGAAATTATGCAGAAGTGCCTGTAGTTCATTACATCGTTTTTATTACCTGCTTGTTATAGAAATAAAAATACATGATTAGTATTTAAAATTTTATTTTGAATAATTCCAGTAAGCGTAATTTTATTAACTTGACTTGAAACACGATGTGATTGCAGTCGTGTGTGGTTTGCTTGCAAAAATGTGCTTACAAAATTCTTGGCAGTGAAATTTCGCAAACATTTCACAACAAAATTGTAATTCTGTTCAGCTGGTGAAAGGGCTCGCAACATGTTGCCGACATCAGGCTAGCAACATTTTTTCACCGTTGTTTAAATTACATTTGCTATTCAAAATTCCGTGTAAAATGGCAATTCGTGGTATTTAAAAATTGTGTTCAAATTGAAATTCAGATTGTAAAAATCTGCCTTAAAGTTAAGTCTGTTTAAATATGCGAAGCTTTTTAATTTATTACCTCATTTCTTTGCTTAAATAGTGAAATGCGTAAATAATGGAAATACCCAAAGCTCAAATAAGAGGAAGATGATGGTTTTTGTCGCCTTCTGCATCCACCATGCAAGCAACTTCTTCCAATAACGAAATTTTTTTTCACTTAAAATTTTCCTGTTTTGATTCTGTATATTTTATTTTGCTTATTTTTAACAATAGCCGCTATCTGTTATATGAGAATGAAATTTCACGGCAGAGAGCACAGTACAAAGCTTTAGAGAGAAATGGATTTGTTTTGCATTGAAGCACTTTAATAACTTTAAAAGGCAACCTACTTTTATAAGCATCCGGAGGAACACTGCATTTGAGTATTTTATCAGTACTCATTTTGCGTCGACGGTTGTGTTCATGAAAAAGGATGCAAAAATATCTATTTCCACCATTTTTGGCCGCATTGAATATTCTTAAAGCTGGGAATAACAATATTTCCGTTATTTTTTTATTAAATGAAAAAAAAAAATAAAATATTATTGAAATTGAAATTTGAAAAGGTCGAGCCAAGGAGTTCCGAAAACACTCAGGCTAAAGAGCCCATTGTATTTAAAGCTCTGGAATGGGGGTAGATAGTCAAGGAGGGATAGAGAAAAGTATCAGAGAAAGAGATAGGAAAGAATAGGGACAGATATAGAGATAGTTAGTCGTGTGAGAATTTTCCAGATTCTTTGGCAAATCTGTAGATATGCTCTAGTTTTAGAGAACGAATATTACTCATTGTTATGACATCGGAACCCAATACTCGTAGCCGAGAAAGTGCTCAGTGCTATCCGCCTCCTCCAAGCATGACAGGCATACCGAGTCCTCGATGATTCCAATGGTGGTCATATGCTGACCCCATGGGTTGTGTCCGGTAATGATACCGATCATCAACCGAATGTCTTTCCTTCTAAGTTTTAGTAGAAAGTTTGACAGTTTTCTGTTCGGACTTGTCACAAAACACTTTGCAGTTCTGCAGCGTTCTAGACCGGACCATCGCTCTTTATGTAGATTGCCTACATAATCGCTGATCCAATTCTTGATTCCTGCGGAACTGATTCCGATTATTGGCTCTGGCCCCTGTGGGAGCATCGCTGATCCACGGTTGGCCGATTCGTCGGCAATTTTGTTGCCTTGAACACCGGAGTGTCCCGGAACCCATATAAGCACAAGCCTGTTTTGTCTTGCGACAGAATTAAGCTTCTTCTTACATTCTTGAACAATCTTTGAGGTTTGCTTCGCGTTCTCCAGGGCCTTAAGTGCAGCCTGACTGTCACTGAAAACTCCAATCTGATTCCCACTCCATCTCCTCTCGATTATCCATTCGGCTACTTTCAGGATGGCAAAAACTTTCGTTTGGAAAACAGTTGCTATTCTCCCCATAGCATAGCGATACTTATTACTATCGTTTAAGTACCATCCGACTCCAGACCATATTTCATTCTTGGACCCATCGGTAAAGAAAATATCCGTCAAACCTTCTTGAGTGCATTCTGGATTGCTCCATTGCTCACGCAATGGAAATCTGAAATCAAATGAAATCAAATTTCCTTCCAAATGAAACTGTGGGTATCAGGTCATCTTTAGGTGCCAAAAACAGTGGATACTGCTCCGACAGCATCTTGAAGATTTCTCTGTGTCCCGAAGTTCCATCTTCGTGCCAGAAAGCATATTTATGAAGTCTACACATTGCTTTTATTGCTTCCTGTTGTATCTTAAGATCCTGGGGGAGCAAATCAAGCATAGCATTTAGGGCATCACCAGAGGTTGTACTCATGGCACCCGTGATGCATAAACGTACACTTCTTTGCAGCCTGTATAGTTCCCGGATTGTGGACTTAACCATGCTCCGTCGCCACCAGACCACAGAAGCGTAAGTGATGATTGGTCTGATAAGTGCTGTGTATATCCATAGGACCACAGCAGGTTTCAGACCCCAGGTTTTGCCAAAGGCTCTACGGCATTGCTGAAAAATCTTCAATGCACGATTCACCTTCAGTGAAACGTGTGTCTCCCAAGTCAGCTTCTTATCCAAGATTACTCCTAGATATTTAACTTCGTTGGACAGACCTAGTGTCACACCTTTCAGTGTTGGAAGACTGAGTCCATCCAATTTCCGTTTTCTCGTAAACAAGGCTATGGTTGTTTTGTTCGGATTAACGGAAAGACCTTGTCTCATGCACCAATCATCGATTTTGTCAAAAATCCTCTGCACTTTCGTGCAAAGCCTCCTTAAGGATTTATCCGATGTTAGCGCACAGACGTTGTCCGCATATGCTTTTTATTAAATGAAAAAGAAAATAAAATATTATTAAATGCGCGATATATTTTACATGAATAATATTGCTATTCTTATGCGAGTTTCACAATCGAGTTTTTCTTTTGCCATGTCTCCGATTACGCTTATCGATAGTCCGTCGAGGCCTCGGGTGACTGTAGATATTGCTGGATCTTGTGTTTGAGCTTAAAACAATGACTTTCAATGAGTATAAGTACAAGGGCGTCCGATTTCGAGCAGGTGCGCGTTGTGTCGAGTCCAGTTTTTGTTGTTATTGTAGCAGCAGAAACATTCCCATAAACGTTAGGGTAATGCTGCTGATAAGGCTGCTTTTTATATAAATCCGGGTAATTCGGGTAAAGTATGATAGAAATGCTTGTCGTGGAGGCGCGTGGGGTTTACGTGGTCTTGTGCTCTTTTACATAGGATTTCGGAAGTAGGTATTGGGTTTAAAACCTAGTGCGGGCTTAAAAAAATAAAAGATAAATAAAATGCGGGCATAAAACTTTATAATAACAAATTTTTGTTTGGTACTCGGCGTTAGCTACACTCATACAGATTAATAATTTTTTTTTTCCAGATAAGGAAAATATAAGGATATCCAAATCTCTCTCGCCGTTGCATTAACTGATTTAAAGGGTAATAGTCGACATAATTTTTATACCCGCACATTTGTGCGCAAGTGTATTATAATTTGGTCACATAACGTTTGCATGTAACAGAATGATGAGAGGAGTTCATTTAACGTTTAATAGCTGCCCGTCTGAGCGCGCGATATCGAGCAAAAATTATTATATCTGAACGAAGCTTGGCACATATCTTAATATTTATCCAATATAGTTTGGTAACAAAAATCGGAAAAATTCGCTAATAATCACGCCCACCTCCCATATAACGGTAATTTTCCAAAAAACATGATACCGCCTCTATAAATTCTGCAATATTTGTCAATTTTTGATGAACACAAAATAATAAATAGTATGCAGAAAAAATTTGAAAAGGCCGAACACGCAAAACACTTGTCTTATTTATGCCTCTCACAAACAAACCAAACATTCTATATTGCTAAAACCGTGAACATATCTTCGAGATGAGTTGACCAACATAAAAAAACAAATATAATCGTAGCCTGCGAAATTCGAAAATTCACCTTATTTTTAACACACCTCGTATATCGATAAGGACGTAATATTATTATTATTATTTATAGGAGATATATATAATATAACCCTAGCTTAATTAGCACACTGGCTACTAGGGCCATCAGTGATAAGGACGTAATAAAACTCGTCTAAACTTAGTACACGTCTCTAGCGCATTTATATCAGGCGTAAATATTAGGTGGTGGAAAAAGCAAGGTAGATGGCTGTAGTGATCGATATCTCGTAAAGTATTGTTCAAACAATATAAAGTTCGTTGCCAAGGTGACATTTCACACTAAAACACGTTTCACACAGGCAGGTCCGTCGTCGAAAATGTCGATAAAATCACAGAATCTACTGGCATGCTAGTAGTCGTAGCATCGCCCAGGGGCTAAAAATCGACCATAAAATAGTTTAAAACCGTTTGTGCAAAAAATTTACACAAAAATAGTGGATTTCTTTTTCCCAAATTAATATTGTTGAAACCGGATAAAAGCACGTACTTTTTATTGTATACATTAAGACTAAATTTCCGTCCGTCCCTTTCCGTGTCATAAGCTACCACTCTCATTGTCTATGAGTTTGTTTGCTTGCGTGGGTATATAAACTTCTTTCTGGACCGAATTTAGTCTCGCCAATTTTTTGAAATTATAGTTTTTTCATTATTATACAATTTTTTTCTATGCCTTTTACCTTCATAATATACATATGTACATACAAAGTTTAAAGTGATAGTAAAAGAATGTCGGTTTTTAAGAAAAGTGAGAAAGAGATACTGGGAATGATAAATATGCCATCAAAAAAAGTAAGGAACGAGTAGGATGTGCGAGTATATTCAAGTTCAGAATTAGCAATAGAGGGAGAACAGGAGAACGTTTATAGAAAATGATGTCACTGAAATTTACACTACATTTCTAGAACTATTTAGAAAAAGTATTTTTCTGAAGCTAGTGCATGTTTAACTTTTTTTTTCGCCGGTATGTCTTACATGAACTGAAGAAGAGGCTATCCGATAACCATGAGTGCGTTTAACGTTGCCTTAGACAAAGTGGTAAGCAAATGACCCTGATTGAAAGAACAGCATTTATACTAGCGGTTGCTTTAAAACATTTTGTGTTTGTCGATAGAAGAAAACAATCCACAGACAACAGACTAGCGTGGTAATATCTCAAAACTCATGCCCTTTGCCAATTTTGAACACACTGATAATAAAAGCAAGAAATTTTCTTAATTGGATCGGGTGTTTGATTTCAAACAGAAACTACCAATGAAAGTTACTTAATTGTTGATTCTTTTGGCTGGCACTTAGTAATTTGAGCTATCCAGGGAATGGTCGGTCTATGAGTTTCTTTACAAACTAGTTTAAAAAATACTTATGTGTACATATTCACACATTCAGGAATATTTTAAATCCAAAAAGTAAGGAAAACTCACGAAAACAGCACATCTCCTTGTGCTTAAGAAACAGATATTGTTTATATATGTATATATACACATACGTATGACGGAATTTAGTGCGAATAGGTATATAAATATGTAAACGAAATTAATATGTATGCTGGGGGTTGAAATGAACAACAGACCTCAAAGTCATTCGTCCCCTGTAGTGAAATCCACTAGTACCGAATTGGCGTGTTTCTAATGAGTTGGTAATCTCGACATGCTCACGTCTCTTCCCCTTTCTATATAATGCAGGCCACCAACGGAAAACAAATCCAAACAATGAGTTGAAACTCATTTTGCTACATTTTGCATTTTGCGTGTGGATTTATTGCGGATTGCTGAGTAAAGACCGAACGCGGAAAAAAATGATTGTCATGTATAGTATTTACTTGTGCTTGAAAAGAAGAGGGAGAGGAAGATTTGTTTCACACTTCCTATCATATATTAGCGTTTTTATCTACTTTATATTTTTCTAATAATTTTAATTTTATATTTCTGCCTTTATATTCATCGCTATTATTTTTCCACAATGATGGCTGGCTTTTGAACAAATCTTCGAGCTCCGCAATAAATAATTTATTTATTAGAAATATAATTATAAATAAATATATTTACATAATTATTAAATGAATATAATTATATTTCCATAAGATTATGGGCCTGCCTATAAATGTTTTGGTTCGGGTCACACACACGCAACCGATTGTAAAACCTTAAGGGAATATACATAGTCAACTTCGCCACACACGCAACCGATTGCAAGTTGACATAATTTTTTATCAATTTTCGATCGGTTTGCCAACTGTGCCACATACGCGTCAATCTGTTGAGATGTCAACCGACTTTTTGGATTTGTTTTCCGTCTGTGCTCAGTATAAGCCGTCAGTGAAGTTTACACTATGTTACTCTAGGAGGTGTCGTTGGACCCGCCTGTATACCTTCTTTCGTTAGTTTTGAATGATTTTGTGATAAACGGTTAGTGTAAGAAGGATATACTTATACAGTGTACTCTCTCTTAAGCGGACTCTTAAGGGACTGACAAATTTGTCCGCTTATGAGAAAAATATAAAAATAGTTCATAGAAATGTGTAGTAGTTTTATGTTTAAACAGTTTTATTTCCAAAAGAAGAATATTGATGCATCCATACATATGTATAAGGCAAAGAAAGCTTTTTCATGAACATTTTTTCAAGAATTAAAAATCAAAATTTATTATAAAAGATATGCAAATTGATTTAAGAAAGTCAGAAATTTTAGCTCGGCCAGTTTTTTCTTTAATTTCAATATCTTGAAGATGTATTTGAAGATCAGTACGCAGCTCCACACCCTTAAGATTGTTGTGGTTTAGAGAAACAGCTTTTAGTTTTCTTATAGCTAAATAAGTCTCTTTATGGGAAGTTAACTTGTCATCAATTTCATTTTCTATTTCATCTTCAGTCGATATGGCCAACGATTCTTGGGAAACAGTTAACAGTTCAGTATTGATATTTTCCAAATCTTGATCATTAATGCATATTTCAACTTTAATCATCCAACGCTTTGTGTATGAAATAAACATCATCTAATAAATTGATTGATTTTGACAACTCCATAGCAGAATTTGTCTCTTCCATTCAAAATAAAATCTGTTTTAAAAATAACGATTTATATATGAAAGTTATTTATATATAATATATAAAGTTTTCATAACGTCTTGGTCAAGGGGCTGACAAAATGTTGTTGTGTTTGCTGGGAGAAAAATAACTTAAATATTTTTCTATTTTATATCGCGAGGACGGGAAGCTGCATTATCTAGAAATAGAACGACGCTCCTCTCTTGAAGTTGCATTTTTCTATCGAACTGCACGAGAAAATCTGTCATCAAATCAGACGTCAACCAAGCCTTTTTGTTTGATCGCCACGATGCAGGTAAATTCTTCAAATTTATGCTGCGAAATGCCAATTAACAAAATGGCGTTCTCTTTCTCCAGACATATTGACGCAGTGTAAAATCGTGACCCTATTCTTAACCATTTTTCCACCTGTACATTTGCCACTTTTTAATGCAAATGTTTTATCGGGTAATGCTCGGAAAAACAAGCCAGTCTCATCTGTGTTTCGCGAAAGTTGATTGAAAAAATTTGGTAACTTTTCGGTAAAACTTTTGACATCATCTTGATGGATGATACAGTACAATCTTCGTAATTAAGTCTGACTGAAATTTCTTTAGCTCCTTATAAGTGTGCCTGACAAAGGAATGCCTTTTTTGTGCCTTCACAAACCATTCGTAGCACAATTTATCAATATTAAGACCTTTGGGCTTTAGCAGACTCCTTTTTCTCTCCGGATTAACATCATTGTTCTACAAACGTAAAATTTGGTCTTTGTTTTTGATGATGCAAGCAGATTGAGCCTTGCTGATCTTACATTTCTTTGCCAACTCGCGTACAATAAGTTTTTAATTTTTACGAATTTCAAAGCCACTCACTTTGTCTTTTAAACTCAACACTGCTTTAGGCATTGCGTTTCACGTATGCATACAATAAGAAACTACGTGTATATGTATGTAAGTAAATAATTATATTTTTACTGCATTAAAAACAAGTTCTTTGTATTTAAGGGATTCCTCTCTATTCATACAAGTACTATTGGATAAGCAACAGTTGTACGAATATGGTAGAGAGTAAACGTAAAAACAATGTTGTAGGCTTTCCGGTTATGGGGAAAAATACCCTTTGGGGTGGAAAACAAGTGTTTGCGTCGTGTTATGAAAGAGTTGTGCGCTCAAGAACCGTTTAAACCGTTTATGGGAGGTACCCTTTTAAGAGAGGTGTCCGTTACGAGAGAGTACACTGTACTTAAATCTTTCAGAATATCTTTATGATTTGATTAAGGTTGGGTATGCAATTTTTATAAAACAATATTCTATTATAAAAATTCTGGGTGTTTAAGTTCTCCTTTGCAAAACTCTGTAATAAAAATTTTCAGTGCGCACTTCTTCTCATTATCCGCACGGCTCTCAATATTTTCAGCACAGAAGATTATATTCAGGCAGTATTATTAAAATAACTACTTCGGGTCAATTTCATAAACGATTCACATCGCTATAAATTTAATATTATGTTAATTTCTTTTACATCTCATAAAATATTCCTTTTATATGATATGTTCTAATGCTTTGCTTATAGTAATGAAAGCAGTTACAGGAGCATTGAATTGATAATTGTTTTCACTTCTTTTTGAGTTTTTAAAATCAATGTAAATATTTTCTTTAGGGTACTTTAAAAAATAAAGAATTATGGTTTAAATAAATTTATACACATACAGCCCTGGCCAAACGTATTTAGCACCCCACTAAAATACAAGCAATTTCAATTGTGGCTACCAAAGTGCAAATAAGTTGCCAGTGTGTTTAACCTTTAAAACAACAAATTGTATTAGGGGGAAAACCATGACAAATTTGGTGCGTAAAGTCTAAAAAGTTGCATTTTAAAGGTATACTTAAAATATTTTGGCATTTTAAATTTGTTCATTTTCGAGTGTCGCATGAACAGTCAAATGTACACAAATGTATTAGAAACTGTACTTTTGCCATCCAGCAAGACAATGCTCCTTGCCATAAACAAGCGCCCACTATGCGTTGGTTCAGAGACAATAACATTGTTTTGTAGATTTGCCAGCACAGTGTCCGGGACTATTTTAAAACGTAAGATAAAGGAACACAGCATATCATCGCAAACCGCCCTTTAATTCACTGGTGGAGCGTCATAAGTACAGCCGAATGTGCAAAGCTTGCACGTAGCATGCCCCAGAGAATTGCTGCTGTTATCAAAATAAAATCAAATTCAGTAATTATTGGCGTGCCTAATACTTTTGGCCAAGGCTATACGTAGAATTTTAATACCTAGAACATTAATTTTACATTATGTAGTTTTACAGAATTAAGACATTACAGAATTATGACCCAAAGGTAGTTAGCCTGATTAGAATTTTTCACAAAAACAAAAAATCTTCTTGATGCCACCCCTTAAATTTGTTCGATTGAATTTGCATAGGAAAATATGCACTTTTCCGTAAATTTGGTATAAAATGTTTACTGATCGATATTATTTAATCCACTCTTTATTATTTAATTCTTTTCACAGATGTTTAAGCAAGTTATAACAAAAAAACAGAAGGAAAAAACATATTTGTATATATCTTTTTTTAATTTTAAATCCTTTTAAAATTTTAGAAGGTTTTTAGGACCACTATCAAAAGTAAATACATGACACTGGTACAGTGTGATGTAATACTTGGAGATGATATCTAAAGCGTTTTTCAATAGGTGCGCTTCAACTTTTTTCCGATAGGGAGGGCGAACGACGCAATATTTTTTATTTTTCGCTTGTCATTTGTAAACTTCATTAGTATACATTTCATCATGGAACGCTACACACTTGAGCAACGATTGCAAATCGTGCAAATTTTGTATGAAAATAATCGTTCTGTTGCTCTTCTTCCGTGTTGCTCTTCTTCAGTGTGTTCATCTTCAGTGATGAAGCTCACTTTTGGCTCAATGGCTTTGTCAACAAGCAAAATATGCGTTACTGGGCAGAAAGCAATCCACACGTGATTCATGAGGCACCGTTGCATCCCGAAAAAATCACTGTTTGGTGCGGTTTACATGCCGGCGGCGTAATTGGCCCATATTTTTTCGTTGACGAGAACGATCTGTGAATCGAAATCGATACCGCGACATGATAAACGATTATTTTTGGCCGCAATTGAATGGTATGGACTTAGACGACATGTGGTTTCAACAGGACGGGGCCACAAGCCACACAGCACACGCTTCAATTCATTTGTTGAAGAGTAAGTTCGATGAGCGCATTATTTCCAGAAACGGACCGGTCGAATGGCCGCCTCGCTCGTGTGATTTGACGCCTCTAGACTATTTTCTTTGGGGTTATGTGAAGTCATTGGTCTACAGTAACAAGTCGGCGACGATTTGTGAGCTCAGAACCAATATTGAACGCGAAATTGCTGGAATTTCGGCCGATTTATGCAAAAAAGTGGTCGAAAATTGGGTTCAACGATTGGACTTCGTAAAACGTGCACGCGGTGGTCACGCAAAAGAAATCGGATTTCATACTTAAATGTATATGTTCAAACTCGATAATAAAAAAAAAATTAGTTAAAAAAGTCAAACCGTTTGTGTTTTATTCAAAAAAGTTCAAAAGTTGAAGCGCTCTTACTGAAAAACGCTTTACATTTTCATTGATGGCCAGGCGGCTATAAAATCCCTCACAATGCAGTCGACAACCTCCAAGGTAGCCATGAAATGCTGAGATGGCTGAGTAATTCCACCTAAAGATAACATGGGTTCCTGGCCAATGTGATATTGAGGGGAACTACAGAGCCGATGAACTAGAGAAAATCGGCACCAAATTGACCGACGAGTACATAGACAATGACATACATAGGTATACCCTTGCAAACAGTTAAACAACTTATCTTTCAAGAAATTGTATTGTAAGAGTAGCGAATGAAAGATGGTGTAATGATACCACATGCAGAATCGCCCGACAGCTGTGGCCGACCCTCAATGCTAAACGCTCGGAAATTCTACTAAGAAGTGATAAGCACAGTCTTAACACACTGGTCTCTGTTATAACGGGGCATTGCCTAATCGGTAGGCACGCCCAGAGAATGGGAGTGCAAACACATGACTTCTGCAGTAGTTGTCTAGACGAGGAAGAGGAACTTACGATCCCGCATCTTCTGTGTCACTGTCCTGCTCTATCCAGACGTAGACTCGCCAGTTTGGGTAGACAATTCCTTTAATGAATTGGAAGATCTCGGCTCTGTCGGAATCAAAGATCTTACAAATTTTTTTAAAAGTACACACTGGTTTTAGGAGGGATAAGGGCAAGTTCCCCACGCGGCATAACATTTCTTTGATTTGGGTTCCTGGACATAGGAACATAAAGGGAAATGAAATTGCTGATGAGCTTGCCAGTGAGGGGACTGAATTGGCCTCAGAGACCTCCGACCCGGTCATTGGCACTCCCCTGACAGTTGTTAAAGGGGAACTGCACAAATTATGTTTCAGGAAAGCGCAGAATAGATGGAGCTCCATTTCTTCATGTGCTATTTCGAAAACCCTTTGGCCCCAGTAAAATAGAAGGAGGATTCAGAAAGAAAAGAGTAGACTATCCCTAGTGGGAGTCAGGAGGACCTTATCGAGACTACAACGCATTGTGGCCATCTGTTGCACCGGAGCTTTTCCGACTACTTCAGGCTCGGCACTAGATGCTCTGATTGGTTTACCACCACTTGATGCTTTCATCCGAGGAGAGGCCTTGAAGGCCATCTGCAGACTGAAACACAGTGGGAACTGGTACGGCCCTTGTCCGGCATTGGAACACAGAGAAGGCATGGACATCGATCCAACGATTCTCTCCATGCCCCTTGACTCAATGCCATCAAGAGTCGTACTTGAAAAGAGATACAGTGTAGTGCTACCAGAGGCTCAGTTGTGGGGAGACTCAGAAAATGAGCCCGGCAAACACTGTTTTCGCATTTTTACGGATGGCTCCAGGACCGAGCATGGCTCCGGCTCTGGGGTCTACGTGGAATCCAGCGGGACAAAACTGCACTTTGCTCTTGGAATGCATGCATCTGTGTTTCAAGCGGAGGTGTATGCAGTTCAAGAAGCGATGAACTTTGTTGTGGAAAAGCGATGGAGACGCAGATCTATTTGTGTCTGCAGCGACAGCCAAGCAGCGCTTATGGCCTTAGACAGCCCTTAAACCACATCAGGGGTAGTGAAGTCCTGTAAATCAAGGCTGAACTATGTCGGTAGACATAATAGCCTAATGCTAACATGGGTCCCGGGACACGTGGGTATCGCGGGTAACGAGACCTCTGACTCCTTAGCTAAGATGGGCTCTGAAGCCAACTTCTTTGGCCCAGAGCCCGCTTTGCCACTCCCCTCTGCGGCCATCACGGCCACGGTTAGCAAATGGGTAACTACTACCCACAAGCGAGCTTGGCAGGCTGAGAGAGGCTGCAGATGGACAAAACTGATGTTACCTGTCATGTCCGATCGACTGTCGCAAACCCTTCTGTCATTAAGCAGAGGGGAGTGCAGACGGCTGGTTGGACTGATGATGGGCCACTTTCTGTGGGCAAAGCACATGGAAAGGTTGGGCATCTCAGACAGTGTACTCTGCCCAGCTTGTGAAGAGGAGGATGAGACGGCGGACCACTTCCTGTGTGTCTGCCCCGCCTTCGCTCGAATCAGGTTTGAGGTCTTTGGCACTGATGTGTTAAGAAGTGACCATCTTGGCTCCTTGGCACCACAAGATCTACTCAGATTTCTTCGGAGATTGGGTAGATTTAAAGAAAATTAAAAGGGAATCCAAGTGTAGTACAATGGACTCAATAAAAAAAAAAGAAAGACCTTTGGACTCCTCGCCAATCAATTTCCAAACACGTAGCTGTGTTAACCGATCACTGGACGATCGGCACACCCGCGGAAAAACTAGGGTTACACTGTAAAGCATTTTCCCTGTAAATATCCGGGCTTAGTAGCTAGACGATTAAGGTCACTGGATGCTCCTTTCTTCTTCTTCGACAGCCTGGGGCATCAATCGTCTCCATTATATCAGCAGCTATGGTTGGCTGTAGATATCTTCCTGTTGGAGGCCTCATAATGGTATCAAAATGGCGCTTTAATGCTACTTGGGGAGTTCCAGAGTGGTACTTCAACCATTTCACCTGCCTACCTAGAGAGTATAACTTTTCGATGTTGTCATATAAATTAAGGACTTACAGTTTACGTTTCCTCCGAACCGCCAATGGTGTTTTCTATGAGAAGACTTTTCATGGCAGAAATACAACCGGAGGTTACCTTTCTATAATGTTTTGGTGTTTCATGCCAACAGTGGGTTTCGAACCCGAGGCAATCAAATTGGAGTAACTCACAAGCCTACAAAAGCCATTGCTTTAACCAAAATTTGTAAAATGTTTATGCCAATAACTTTATTTCCTGATTAAACGAACTATACATTATGGTAAATTTCTTTGACAAAATACATTATAATTTACCAACCTATTAAAATGAACATAAAAAATATTAAGAACAAAAAGACAGAGGCCGAATTGTCTCCCATCAGAACAACGCCAGGCCACACACATCTTTGGTGACGCGCCAGAAGCTCTGGGAGCTCGGATGGGAGGTTCTTTTGCATCCACCGTATAGTCCGGATCTCGCACCAAGTGATTACCACCTATTTCTGTCCATGGCGAACGAGCTTGGTAGTCGGAAGTTGTCCACAAGAGAGTCCTGTGAAAATTGGCTCTCCGAGTTTTTTGACAATAGGGAAGCGAGCTTCTATAAGAGGGGCATTATGAAGTTGGCATCTCGTTGGGAACTCGTCATCGAACAAAACGGCGCATATTTGACTTAAATCGCATTATTATAACCAATTTTATGAACAATTGAAAATTCAATAAAAATACCGCAAGACTTTTTTGACAACGTTTATATAACAAAATATACTTCAGTTAACCTACATATTTTTTTTACCATTCTATTACCTATCCATTTTATTTGTTACCATTTTATTCTTATGCATCCTATGTAGTTGACCAAGGCAGATACCTCGACCTCATTTGGCGCCTTTTACCTTTTAGTGTTTTAATTCCTTTGTATTAGTATGTTTACGAATCCGGGAAAGGTAGATTTCTATTAAATATTTTTATTTAATTACTTCCCATACAGTGAAATCAAAAATCTCACAGTCCTAAGTTCAGTCTTGCATTTTAGATAAAGCTTCAAAGCCACTACTCAATAGAAAGATTTTGCTTGGTTGGCTTCCCAAAAAGAATACCAGTAGAGTTGTCTAATTTAATATCACTTTGTTTTTGCTTTGATCCATTGTGGGTGTTAGAGAGTTAGTTAATTAGTAAAAAATTTGGAAGGTAAAAGTCCAAAAACAGCTTAAGAGAAAGGTACTAAGAATGAAGAGCATGCAAATTTTACATGCACCCAAGAGATTTGGTTTCCTCCTTACAGGAGTTGACTAGTTTGGATCTGCGCCATGGAGTCATCAGAGCATTGATCCCGGCCTGATTATCCAGTAAACTAACTTAACTTTTTCAATAAATTTAATTGATATCAGAATAGCAATAAGAACATTGGAAAGTTATGAGGATGGTTTAGTACTTTTTTTTTTAAGTACCCTTAATCTGCTTTTGATATTCTCTTATATGTACTATATTGTTGGCCAAAGCCCCTTTTACTTTAAATATATGTAAGTGAAGTGAATACCTTCGCTTCTTCTAAAGTTTCAATTATTTTTTATTATTCCTTGTTCTGATTTCGCATGTTTGTATATGCTTTGATGATCTTTCAAACTCCCCAAAAACCTCAATTCTACAAAAAAAATTTTTTTTAATAACAATAAAAATAAGTTAGTTCCGCTATTTAATCCGAGGTCGACGATACGTCAATCACGTTCGTTCATAGTCAGCTCACAAGCAATGCTTGCACTTTACCATTTCTGCCGATCAAAAAATTAACTCACAAGAGTCAAGCAGTTTGCACAATTTATACGTATCTACTTATGTATCGTATATATGTACATGCTGTCAAAAAAGTACCGGGAACTGTTCAATAAAACGCAAAATAATTGTCTAATCATCAAAATTTATTTTGTCGCCTTCAAAATAGCCCAGTCATCGAAGCACCTTTTAAACGCGTTTGAAGGGATCTTCTTCGGCTCCTTCAGCGAATTCTCCTTAATGGCCTCTATCGACTCAAAGCGGCATCCGCGGAGTGGCAATGTAAGTTTTTGGAAAAGGAAAAAGTCGCAGGGGTCTAAATATGGTCAATACGGTGGTTGTTCGACGATACTTGTTGAGGTTTTGGTCAAAAAAGTGCTCACTATATCAGCCTTGTGAGACGGTGTGACCATTTGGAATGAATTCCGAGTGTACAACACCATCATAATCAAAGAAAACGAGTAGAATGACTTTCACTTTTGACCGACTTTGACATGGTTTTTAGGGTCTCGGCTGATGTGGATAGCACTCTCTTGGAATGAGTCGCACAGCCACGCGTCGCATGCCCAGTTGATGGTGTAAAATGTTGCGAATTGATTCGTGAGACACGCTAAGGTCACGAGCTACCTCCCTGATGGTTATCCAGCACATTTTCCTTGACTTTGTTGACTTTTTCACCCGTTGAAGACGTTGATGGGCGACCAGATCGGGGAAAATCTTCCACGATTTCTCGTGTTTTTGATAAAGCACAATCGCCATTCGGTATACGAAATCCCGTTCAAAGCCCAGAATTTAAGACAAATTCTTTGTTCGATATTTTTATTCATAGTGAAAATCGCAGAGCACACCTGCGGTTGACTGATATAATTAAATGAAAAAAAACAAGTTAATTGACAGATCACGCCAAACTCTGCGACACTATAGAGGACAGTTGTACCAACATTCTATCAAAAAAAATTCGACGTATGTGCAACGCGCGCTTTTTAAATGAACAATTCCCGACATTTTTTGACAGAATTTACATACATGAATGCTAGTACGAGTATACCGCAATGCAAAACCAAGCATCAGGTATTTAATGGAAGAATTCATAATAGTTCGAGAGTGGCTTAAATGGTACCAGTAGAAATGCATAGATGGAGGTGTAAGCAAAACGAACGTTTTTTTTATTATGTTTTGCCTTATTGTTGTTATGTTTTTAAATATAAGTACTTATTCATTTCTGTTTCAGCTTTTTATTAATATATACAATATATATATTTTTATATATATATAATTGGCGCGAAACTTTTCTGGGTGTTTGACCGAGCTCCTCCTCCTATTTGTGGCGTGCGTCTTGATGTTGTTTCACAAATGGAGGGACCTATAGTTTCAAGGCGACTCCGAACGGCAGATATTTTTTATGAGAAGCTTTTTCATCTCACAAATACATTCTGAGGGGCGACCGCCATTGGAAAAAAACTTTTTTTCATTTTGGTGCTTCACCGAGACTCGAACCTACGTTCTCTCTAAGTTTCGAATGGTAGTCACGTACAAACCCATTCGGCTACGGCGGCTGCTTTTTATTAATAGCTTTCATTTAGTTTCCGAGTAAATAAAATCTTCAAATAAGTAATTTTAACTAGTAGGAGAAGTCCAGAAAGACCCAACAATATAAAATAAGAGTTGTGACGAAACTGAATAATATTTATTGTATGAAAGTTCGTACTGGAATATTTTATAATGTGATCAGGCATTTTTCTCTAAATGAAAATTTGGTGCACCTATACATATGAATATATGTTACATGGCTACTCTCTATAACAAAGTAATTGCACAATAAAGTAGGTATATAAGTATACATTCCAGCATTCACAAATAAATGCATACTAAGTCGGAATACAAATTTAAAGAAAATGTAAAATTTTGTGCAATTTTTTGAAGTATTCATTTATTAGCTTTTCTACTTTCAACTCGTTAAATACAACACTAAAATCTTTTGATATGAGATGATATACGAGCACAGGCTTGTTAGTGGTTTCAGGTCCATAGAAGTTTTATGTTGGCAGTCACAGTTCAATATGCCTACCCTTTACTTATACGGGGTTACTCGGATAGTCGCCGATATTAATGAGGACATTATTATTTAGGTGATTTCTGATTAATTTGGTTATATTTCCTGATGTTTCGTCAACCGTTTCCGAGAAACTCGATTTTAAAAATTATTTGAAAATATTTTTTTTTGCTATACGCCCACTTTGTTGTAAATGTTAGTTCAAGGGTAAGATTTTTTTTCTGTTTTCAGTTAAATAAAAATCAGCAATAAAATCTAAACCAACTCTGACAGTTAAAAATGAGTGCTTGAAGCTTCTGTATGGCAGGTAATCTGCAAAATATGTACGAGCATGGCCGGAACATGTGCCACGAGCCCCTAGCAATCAGTTAACAAAAATAGCTCGAGATGGGATACCAGAAGCAAGAAGACCCACCAGGAAGACCACCAAAACGATGGGCAGAAAGTTGGATATCTACCTCAACACAACAATGATATGAGATTTATGAATTATATTGAACAGCAATGTGTAATTTTTCTAAATATTAAAATGTATTGATGTATTGTATAGACATATGTAAAGAAAAACAGGCAAAGCCATAATAGGATAAAGAAGAAGACGAGGAAGTATTTATAGCTGCGCGAGAATAGTCTGGATTATAGTAGTTTCAGGTTGGTGTAGAAAGCTCTCTTTGCTGCAACAAGTTTGTCTTGGATGCAGTTCTGAACACAATTATTATTTTTTAGTAGTAACCACAGATACTTGAAACTCTTTACTCATTCAAAAAAGTATTGTCTAATAGTTATATTTTTAGGCTTCCGCCTTACAATATCGCGTAACATTTTCGTGTCTCATTTGGTCTTATCGGCGTTGATATGGAGCCGACCTCCTTTGCTTTTATTTCGATGTTAGAGAAAAGTTCATCCATGTACCTTCGATTTCGAGCGAAGATGGCTATATCATCAGCAAACGCGGTGGTTCGGCTGGAGCGGCTGAATAGATGACCGGATTTCGCATCGTCCTTGATTGAGTAGTGCAAAAACAAAATGAACGCAGTTGTTGATAAAGTGTCGTTCTGTTTGACACCACTTTTTTAATTCTCATTTCTGAAATTACTTTGCACCAGGTTTGTGCTTAGATGCTGTTTCATTGCGTGAAAATGGACTACAATTTCCTTTTTGGCTTTCATGAACTAGTTCGGACACAAAGAGCTTAAGGTCGAAGTGCAATCCTCCCTCTTGTTCCTTCTTCATTGTAACGGGCACTGTAAAGAGATAAAGAACACATTAACTGCAAACTGGTAGTAAAGTGAATAGTTCAAAACTAGTGGGCTTGACTGCGGGGTATACTTTTAAGTATGTTGAAGATTTTGTGGTTGTGTTTGTGGTGGCAGTGGTGCGGTGTACTGAATTTTCGCGCGTTAGTGCTGTTTACATGCAGCACGTGCTGTTAGACATTTTGGTCAAATGTGTCACTGGTCTCGTTGCGTGAAAGCAAACTTTTTATATACATACATACGTATGTACGTACGCATAGATGTTTCATATTATACATATTACAGTATTGCTTTGATATTGTGTACCTTCCTTAATCCCCAAGCTTTACTAATTAAAAACCTTTCAACAAAAAAAAAAAAACAATCATTATCAAACAATATGTAACATATGCATATATTAATAAGTAATGCACAAAGAAAAAGTAATAATACATTCATTTGTTTTCGAACTGACCTGCTTTAGGGATGTTCAAAAAGAGATGGTGTTCTAGAAACCTCTTTTTAATTTTATTTAGACTGATAGTTAAGCAAAATTCATTGTGAAATCCAATGTGAATATGGGTTTTGATTACTAAGAAGGGCAAAACGGCATTTAAAAAAATTAAAATTAAAAAAAAAATAGAACTTCCTTGTGGCTACATTTAACAGCAAAAGAGTTGAATTAAATAAGTTGTTTGGTGTTGGTGAAATTGGGAGCGGCTACGTCTAATGTTAAAGGTTATTATCTACAAGACCACCGCGGGTGAGGCAGCAGCAATTATAGATGCTGTGATCCAGAAACCCAAAATTTAGAAACGCCCAGCTGCCAAACTGAAGTAAGCGATTGAATAACTTTATTGGACTCTGCAGCCGTCACTGCATCTTCGATGTCATCATCTGTTATTGGATACACAATTTTTCATTTTCGATTTTTTCGCTATTTTTGTAGTGCTATTTTTCAATATATTTCAGGTTTTTTTTTTTTTGGCAAATCGAAAAGATCAGGGGTTTTATCCGGGTTGAAACCTGAATAGAAAATAATAGAAAAACTATTTATTGGAAACAATGTTTGTCTCTACTTCAAACGCTTTAAAAAATGTTGCGCAAGGGCCTCAGCTATCTCACTACGAGTTGGTCCTTATCACTATCCAGCGCTTGCTTTCAACTGTCCAAATTTTTACATGGCGTAACATAAGCCCTTACCTCCAAAATCGATCCCAATTTAAATGTACACAAATCACACTGAACGTTAAAAGTTTCTATATGTACACTTCCACCTCTATTCTGTGCACTTAACAAAATAAAAATATATTCACAATTAGTCAAGATATTTATCAGGCATACGAGTATCAAGCAAAAATGCATCAGTGGAATTCCGCAAATTTCAGATAAACAAGCACGACATCTATTTCTGTAATTTTCCTCTTAGTCTAACAATAACAATCAAAGTAACACTTTTTTTAACACCGGCGGAACTCTATCGCTTAGCGACAAGCAAAACAATTCCTAATGCCTGACAGATAAGCTAGTTTCACTTAGCAGAGAAGACTTAATACTTTTAACAGGTTACTTTACAGGTCACTGTAGCCTGAGATATCACTTAAACGCAATTGGTCTCTCTGAGATCATCGTCTACCGATTCTGTGAAATGGATACTGAAAATTCAGCACACTTTCTATGTAAATGTTCTGCATTAGGCAGAAAACAGCTACACCACCTTGGTGGTATTGCCGTGCATTCATGTAAATTTTAGATCAATAAACCCCAGAACGTGCTAAATTTTTTAAAAAGGTTACCTGTTTTATTGAATATTCTTGATATATACACGACCCCACTGTCACTACTGCAAGGCAACAATTTGAAAAGGGCGGGAACACTCAAATACGGTACTTTTCCAGTACTTAATTCGATTGCTTACTCCTCATTCTTACAACAGAGTTGCAATTACAGTATGGTGAGTTACAAAAATTGAATTATATAAATTTTAGTATGTTGAATATGTTTAATAAGAAAAATAATTATAATACAAGATTATAAGTAAGCATATACGATGATTATTTAAATATGCTTGGCATGAATAGCACCTCAGCAGGCTTATCACAATATATCTGTTTTGGTTGCATGGAGCAGCAGCCTAATAATAGTAATAATAATAATAGTAAAAAAATATCTTCTCCCATTTTCACAAATGGCTTACACAACTTTCTAAAATAATCAAAGAGTAAGACAGATTTTTATTTGTCAAGAGCATTTTTTGTCTTAACAATTTATCAATAAAGGAGCTTTTCATTTATGACACAGAATACCGAAATCTTGACAAATAAGCAAGATGCTGAATTTGTCAAGAGCACATAATAAGGGTGTTACTTTTTCTTTCCCAGTAGTATTATTTGTTTTATTTTAGATATTTTTACTATAAGCGATTTATTGGGAATTGAAATTTTTTTTTTCTGTTTTTCTATGACTGCTGCCATGTTTTACTGCTGCTGGGTAGTATAAGTACATAATCCAAAACTCTCACTGTAAATTTTTCTTAAACTGAGACTCAAATACAACAAAACATTGTGTTGTCAGGGGATTCAAAGATGAGTTGTTCATATAAACGTGAATGTTGAATGAAAATGTTGACAATTTATCTATTTCATGATCCAAGAATACTAGGGGTACCTATATATGACGTTGTGGCATTAGGAATGATTAAGTTTATACAAGATGGCGCAAAATTAATCATCAAATTTTGTGTTGGAATAACTTCTTTACTAAATAAAAAAATGATTTTGAGTGATAGAAATAATCATTTTGACTTTTACGCGCTCCATTGCTTGCCTGTTTGAATGCTAGTGTCAAATATGATGGACGTACTACGCTATTTGCAAAAATTATAAAAATGGCGTGTTTAATTTTGCACCGCCTTGTATAGGATTTTAATTTTCCCACGACTTCAGAAATTTAAAAACTTCCGTATTCCGGTTAGAATCACATCAAAATTACTTGTATTAGCTAAGCCTTACTGTACATACTTTTGCCCAATAGTAAAACAGTAAAGGTATTCGTATGCATATCACACACAAACGTTTGTATATGCCCGTCTAAACGTATTTTCTTTGTTTTGGTAGCTATGCAATACCCCATAGGTATTCATTTTGATTTTCTCCTAACATTGTTGCTTTATTGCTTTTTTTTGTATACCACTCGGTGGCTTGAAGAATGCATTAAGCGAATGATGACCGACCCGCCGGGGTGGCAATTACCCTTATTTCGTGTCAAATGTCAAAAAGTTCACTCTAAGCAACTAAATCCCTTTCATTTTTTATCAAGAGGGAGAAAAATCTACGGTTATATTCGTACTTGGCTAAATATACCTACACACATAAACGTATATGTAGCATGGTACGTACAGGGTTTGATTGAAAAGTAGTGAGCCTTATTTTTTTAAGCAGTTCAATTAAACCTTTTGGCTTATACAACTAATATTCTTCAAAATAGGACCCTTGAGCGTCAATACACTGCTGGTAGCGGTCCTTCCACTGCAAGAAACATTTTTTAAACTCATCCGCCGGAATCGCGTTCAATTCGGCTGTCACAGTTTTTTGGATCGCCTCGATGGAGTCGAAACGCCTCCCCTTCAGCTTTCTTTTAAGGCGCGGGAACAAGAAGAAGTCCGGAGGGGACAGGTCTGGACTGTAGGGAGGGTGGGGAAGCACCGGAACCCCGATCTTGGCCAATGCAGAGGTGCAGAGGAAGGCGGTGTGCGCTGGCGCATTGTCGTGATGAAGGGTCCAATTGTTGACGGGGTCGGGCCAACGGAGCACTGCAAAATACTAAAACACTTTTGAAACAGCTTTCACGCGCGGAGCGATGTTAACTGCACCGCTGTTGCCAGCGAACTGACACCGGTATATAGTGGAAGGGGAAGGTCCAACGATCATTTTCCCCCACCCGCCGATTTGGTTGATCGCTTGGCAGACGCTCCGCGCGAGAAGGCTCATTACTTTTCAACCAAACCCTGTATATGTTGAAATACAAATGGAAATGTGCAATGTGCGAGTATGCATGCTCACATGAACGTGCGTAATATAAAGTGCCGCAGTGGTAGTTTACATTTTGAGAACAATAATCTCTTAAGAAAAGAGAGACTTTATTTAGATTTCTAATATATGCACAGGTAAGTTTGCCTTTTCAAGTTTGTTAGAAAATCCATTTAGAGGTTTTGATACTTAGATTTAAAATCTGTTGAGTATTCGAAAATCGATTGTCCTCTCTTACTTTAACTGTTGAAAATTGTGGTAGAAAAAGTTTTGATATTCCACTTAATGATGGACCGCAGATAGCAGTTGAAGGGGCTATCAATGTGCCCGTACATCAGGGGTTTCTTCAAAAGCAACAAGGAACATTGTTCCTTCAACAAAATACATTACACCAGTACTTTTCGACGTAATACAGCTCCGAATCATCAATGGTGGTGCATATTTAGTATAAGAAAGAACGTTTTCGCTTCGATCACCGCTTCGAAACTACATTGATCACTAAAGATAATAGGATCAAAAAATTGCTTCATAGCAAATAATGTTAAATGCCATAGAAAATTGGCAAAAGTTAAAGGATAACTTTGCTTCAATTGTTTTGTCGAACACTTAATGCAGCTGTATCCAATATAACGTATTTTTCCGCATTATTGAAGCTAGCATTGGCTTTTATGCTGAATGCCTGCAAAACAGTCGGTTTTGGCACAACTGGCATCGCAGCGTGTTAATGACACTGTGATACAAGAAATGATTTCTTCTGAAATGTAGGTGGATTTCGACTCTCCCCATTGCTTTCTGTAAGATTCTATGGTCGGTTCTCGGTGTTGACTTACGACTCCGCTTGACTTGCTGACTCCGCTGTAAAGTAGTGGGAAGGTTTTATTATCTTGACTCATTTTTGAAACATTCGCCATGAACGTCTTCCATATATCATGTTTTTCAGCTATTTGAAAATAACTGCACTTGTCATAATTCATTAAAGCCACACTTTGCCTTTTTGTTCTATTGTTAAATCCTTTTTCGTTACCCATTTATTGTCACAAACTTTTAACAATCCTATCACGATTTTTTGTTTAAAAAAATAATTTTTTATAACATTTCTTACTTGGAATTTATTTACATAATTTAGTTATAACTTGGGAATTGTTAATACTGCGTCATTTTTCATTGGTGAAAATAAGTGACTCTCATTACCAGCAGCGTGTTGCGATCCAATTTTTGTTAAGATCTGGGAAAAGACCCATGGAAATCGACCGAAAATTGCAGGTAAGGAACGGAAACGTATGCGAGTTAACTTCGGTGGTTAATAATCCTGCTTACGACTCTGGGAGCAAAGTTGGAATCGTATTGTAGATTTAGAGGGAGCCTCTTATAAAAATAGATAATTAACTTAATTTGCTTCTGTTTTACTGCCAAATTTTCAGAATTTACCGTCTTAGGTGCGACGAGTTTTAGTCTCCCCGCATGAAATTCTCTTGAGAAAAGCAATTTTGGTAGCTCTATTATTATTGATTAGTATTATTAAAATAATACTTACATTTTTCTTGGACAGAAATGTTTCTCGCCTTACTGGGGCTGCCCAACGTCTCACTGATAGCTTAAATCCCTCCCTTTCCGCTCACTCTTCCTCCGGTGTTTCGTAAGTGTTATATTTTGCCTTCCCATGAATAGACTGAGAATGAATTCATAGAAGTCAATGGCAGATTTTCACTATCACAACATAGCTTATTGTTGCATTCGCCTAATATACGTGTGTACTTATCACCCGTCTATTAAATGGACCATTGACAGCGTACAATACTTGCATGCTGAAACAATGAGCCGTGCTTTATCTTCCCATTTCAGAACAAGAGTAAGAATCGTCGATCGGGACTTTGATTCAAGGACAAAGACTCAAGAAAATGCACCACTGAATTCATATCAACATGCATATAGGACTGGGCGATCAAATGCAGTGTATCAACAAACGGACAGACTTCGGGATAGTATAGAGAACAAGGAATCTGCAGTCTGTGCTTTGGATATAGAAAGTGCCTTTGACAACATCCCACGTGAAGCCATAGAAAAATAAATTTAATTTAACTTCGGCCCAATGGTCTTTTGTGCCATCTATTCATCACAGTACCTCATCCAAAACGCAGTTTCCTTATGAAAATTAATAAAGAGTTGGACTGAGCGTATGTGCCTTTCTTCTGGCTGCAATTGGCCGGGAGTTTACGGGGAGTGGTCGCACAAACGACAATAGTCAGTGGACCATATCATCCAGTTCATCCTCAGGGAAGGTTATGAGCCTCTTTGGGTTGCATCCCCCCAGCAGGGATTTCATCTGGCGTGAAACTATAAAAAGGGCTGTAGTCAGAAGAGAAGTATTAGTAATACTCTTGCTCAATGGATGGGCATTCTCGGATAAAAATGTGACTTAGGCGGTGATCTTGTGTATCTTCTCCATATAACGAGTGTTCGATATTATTTTCATATGGAAGAAAACATTCAACACCTTGCTTTTTCGTTAATAAAAATACTGGATGTTTTAAAATTCGTCTCCTGTTTATCACTTGGGAACTTTAAAATGCTCGTTTCAGTTTTGGTTAGGCTTCGGTAGAAAGTAAAAAACGATGCTCGGTCGTTTGCTAGTATTAGGACAACAATAAAATGCAAAGCATTGAGTCTGCTACCAAGCCGCCTAAATTATCAAGCTCAAATTAATAATCTCGTAACAAAAATGTATGTGATCCGTATATCCCCCTCTTTCTTCTCTGTGTGCCTCGACCCTTTACTCTTACTTACTAGGTTGGCAACTACAATCGATGGTCCGTCTTGGTCGCTACCAAAATGTTGCGCCAATCGCCTCTGCATTGCACACATTGATACCAGTTAGAAATATCAAGGGCAGTCAAGTCGTCGTTGACCTAGTCTTTCCAACATACGAGCAGATGAGGACGTCCTTTTTTCCGAGTTCCACCAGAGCATTTCGAAAAGAGCATCTTCTTTGCTGGAGTGTTATTGTCCATTCGCTTCACTACGTCGATGTCGGCGTACAGCTCGTAATTCCATCTTATTCGGTATGCATCATTCACGCTAATCATCTAAAGCTCCTTATAACCACTCATCGGTGTTCGTCAACGTCCAGGACTCAGCGCCATACAGTAAGACCGGGAGGGTGAGTGTTTGATAGACATTTTTTTCGTGCATTGTGATAGGGATCTGCTTTTCAATTGCCTATCCAGCCCAAAGTAGCACCTGTTGGCAAGAGTTATTATTCGCTGGATCTCTTGGCTGGCATTGTTGTTGGCGTTAATGCTGGATCCTAGGTAAACAAAGTCCTTGACTACGCCAAACTCGTAATTGCCAATCGCAACCGGCTGTCTAATACGCGTAGACTTTTTGGTTGCCCTCGATTACCGCAAGACCAAATCGACAGTATGATTTTTTCAACACTGGAGAAAGTTGCGCTGACTGCCCGTTAACTAATGCAAACAATGTCGATATCATCACCCGAAGGTAATAAAGATCTTATCCCTAATCCTAACCGGACCTCGGTAGCAACCGAAGTTAATACTGTAACTTAGGTTTCGTTCTTCAACGCAACGCCGCTCCAATTATTTATAGAAGTTCGTTTATTTTTTCACTAACCAGGAAATTAATTTCTACCTGGCCTGAACAGTGCCCCTTGTCAGCCACATGTTTTCTAATGGGTTATATTTATTCTTCAAGCATAAGCTAATATCATTCATTAAATTCGCATGCAATTTCCATTTCGAAGGCGTTGCTAAAATTAACTTTTACTTCTTCGGTAATTGATTTTTGAAACACCTGCAACACATATTATATTTGCTTTTTTTCTATGCATTTAAACATTTAAGTGCAATTTAATCTATTTCCTTTATCTCCCAATCCGAAAATTACCCAATGATTTTTTTTGAAGGCCGCTGTCTACCGGGATCATCAAAAGTGTTTCTTCTGTTTATTAAGATATAAAAGTTTACTAAATTTAAATTCCAAGTACACAAATATAACAAAAATGTTGTAAATTGTCTATGACGTCGAAAAAAGCGAACATATCCGGTGAATATTCGGCGACTATATTCAAAGCTTCGCATACTTACATGCATATTGAGCACACATACTCGTACATATACTATATTTTGGTCTAAACTGAAATGTAGAATGCAAAGTTATTGTTTACATATGAATTTGCAGGTACGTAGTATATTGAATATTTATTAACTCTCGTGCCCATAAAATGCGAAAATTAAGGCTTGCCATAGACCAAACCAGAAATTCTAATAGAACGGGCCAATATAAATGTGCATGCATATGTATTTAAATGTGGACTATTAAATGCCATAAAATTGGATTTTTAAAACTGTTTACATACAAAAACTGAAAATAACCCAGACAACCAGTGAGTGATGATTTATGTGCATAAGTGCTGGATTAGTTTTTAACTTGAAAGGGATTGAAGTAAAGTAGTTTTCCAGGTCGTTTTTTAGTAATCGAAATTTTATTTTCAATAAGTTCTAATAAGAACAGTTAACTTTTGTAGCACAAAAAATAAGCCGTTAAGGGTAAAAATCTGATAATAATAAAAATAAAAAAAGTGTATAAAAAAGGACGTAACCTCATAAGTTTGTTATTTCATTTCTTGATTATATTTTTATATATAATTGGCGCGTACACCCTTTTGGGTGTTTGGCCGAGCTCCTCGTCCTTATTGTGGTGTGCGTCTTGATGTTGTTCCACAAATGGAGGGACCTACAGTTTCAAGCCGACTCCGAACGGCAGATATTTTTTATGAGGAGCTTTTTCATGGCAGAAATACGCTCGGAGGTTTGCCATTGCCTGCCGAGAGGCGACCGCTATTAGAAAAATGTTTTTCTTAATTTTGGTGTTTCACCGAGATTCGAACCTACGTTCTCTGTGAAATCCGAATGGTAGCCACGCACCAACTCCTTATCATACACCATGAAAAGAGGGGAAATATTTATAAAAGTACAGCCACAACTCAATAATAGAGTAGGTGAATAACAAAACAAAAAACAACAACCAATTTTATTGAGATTTTTGCTGTTTTTTGCTGGCTTTGAGTGCAATTGACTAATATATATCAGTCATCTCTCTTGCTTGACTGATTACAAGATTGCGTAACCTGTGGGAGTAATTCTGGCTGTGACGTAACTATAAATAAACAGGAAATATTACGGGGTTCGAGGAAAAATTTGTTTGTAAATAAGAATAGAAATGAAAAACAATACCACAATAGAATCAAACAAATATTGTGAAATACACTGAGGGTTGGTAAGCGCTTATGTGATGTCGCCACCTCTGCGTTCTTTCCACCGTGAGGGACGAGCTTATCTGAAAGCACGCTATTATAACAGTAAATTATTTTTTGCTTTCATTTCGTAAAATTTATGCCAAAACTATTAATAATGCGTGCAAGTTTTTTTGAATCTCAAATCCAGTGAAGGTTAGTCCATTTATGTCAAACGATTTCGTTGCTCACGCAGCAAAGAAGAATGGTATACATAATTAGCCCAAAGCAACTGCACCTTTAACAACAAAATTTCGTACTTACGGAAATATGAGCTTTACGCACAAAACAAAAAAAGGGTCCAAACCTACCAGGTCACTATTCTCCAAACTAATTGGTTTATATTTATAGAGCATCCAAGCTCAGTATCTGCAAACTGCGATGAATACTTAATATTTGTGTGTATGGGGCTTCCGCAAAATAAATCTATTCTAACTCCCACATTTCTTTTCTCTTCTATAACTTTTAGGCGCACCCATTGCACAAGATTACCGTTAAACTTATCCCAGATACTTAAAGACATTATTATTTAGGAGATTTCTAACAGACCAATAATAACATAATATGTACATTCAAGAAGTGACCCGTAGGCGGATAGCGTGCTCACTAGTGCCCGGGGTGAAATTTCATAACAAAGAAAAAAATTGTAAAAATATGTCTCTAAACTTAAAATTGTTAGTTTCTTATTAATTATAAGTTTTTCTCGACATGATCACCTCCGTTCTTGGTACAAATTCTAAATAAATTTTGTGCTTGAATTTTTTTGATTGTGTAAATTATGCTTGTAGGTACTAAGCAGGTGGAATTGATGTTTTGCTATGTTGAACTAATAGCTGAGTCTATTCAATTACGTTATTCTTAGAATATATTAGGGTGTTTAATAAGTTTTCGTGTTCGATAAGGGCGTTGCTACTAGCCTACATTTTTTTTGTTATATTGGTACACTCTTTTTATGAACGTATATAAAGTCTCATTTCAATCTGTCAATTCACTCTTTGTTTACAAGCCATTTCTTATCGACGTATCAAAGTATTTTCTACAATGGAAAAAATCAAGCATCTCTGCACAATAATTGAATTTTTATTTTTGGAAGGTTTAAAAGCAAAGGAAATTTATGCGCCAATGTTGAAAGTATATAAGGACGTTTCGCCACCTTAGTATAGTAGAAAGATGGCTTGTTGAGTTTAAAAGCGGTCTTTCAAGCCTTGAAGACGATCCACGTCAAGGACGTCCAAAAACATCAGAAAAAATCGTAGGAAATATACAGAATATCGAATTGAAAAATCGTCACGTGACAGAAAAATATTTAGTAGAAGCCCTGGACAGTACAAGCCAGTATAAGTGCAAGTTTTAGGAGGCTGTGTGCACAATGGGTGCCTCATTCGCTAGCAATGGAGCAAAAATTCGAATGCGATTTTGTCAGCCACATTTTGAGCTTTTTCGAAAGGATAAAATGGATTTAGTGCATCAATTCATCACTATGAGATGAGTCTTGGGTCCATACCAATAATCCTAAATCAAAACAAGTGGCTAAAGAGTGGTGTGAACCTGGTTTCTCAGCTCCGAAATGAGTTCGTGTCCAGAAGTCGGACAAAAAGGAATATTTGTTTATGGTATACTTGCAAACTGGTAAAGCAATAAATTCTGAATATTATTTCAACCTTTTAGACCATCTGAAGGAAAAACTTCGTGTAAAAAACCGAGTTTGCAAAAGAAAAAAAATATTTTTGATCAGGGCAATGCACCGTGCCACAAGAGCATTTTGACAATGGCTAAAATCCATGAATTAAAGTTCGAATTGTTGAAGCGTCCACCGCATTCACCAGATTTGACCCCAAGCGACGTCCACCTGTTTTCAGACCTAAACAACTTCAAGCGCTTTTCATCAAATGATGAGGTCATAACAGCTCCGGATCGTATTTTCCGGCTTTCCAAATTCTCATTTCAGGGATGGAACTTATAAATTGGAGTCTCGCTGGAACAAGTGTATAGATATTCAGGGAGACTGTACAGAATAATAAAGTGTATTTCAAACTATAAAATGGGGTGTTTTCTTATCGAACTGCAAAACTTATTGGAAAAACAGTAATACCTTTTTGGATACCTAAAAGGACATTCGTTTTCATAAACAATTTTTTTTATCCATATCTGAAGTAGCAACCACTTAGGAAAAAATCGTAAATTATAAATGTTTTAACAAACACTTATTTTTTATTGTCAGGTATTGGAAGATGTTTTATTGATGACATTTATTAACTGACGTGTCCTTCATCTAAAAAAAGAAAAAAAACCAAGAAAAAAATATTTTGGTTCTAAATATTCTTCATCATGTCATATAACTAAATTAATTAGAAATAATAATGAATAATACATTCCTTAACTATTTAGGACAACTTTCCTGGTAACTCTGTACAGATGATTTTGAAGGCGACTTCCTTAGTTTTTTTCGTTGAACTCGTGGGGGCACCAAGGCTCCCAATTTTTCGGTAAGTCCCATTGAATGAAGAAGATTGTAAATCGTTTCGTGATCGCAGTTCATTTTTTCCGTCAATTCACGACTCACGGTTTGGCGATCATTCTCCTTCAAAAGGGCTTTGTCGCCATTTTTGAACTTTGCAAAGCATTTCCGTGCTGTAGACCGCAAATATCCCGGCCTGCTTCTGCAGCTTCGGTAGCTTTTTGACGTTGATGAAAAGCAAAGAAGAGCAGGTGTCAAAAATATTGATTTTTTGCATTCTGGATATTCCATTTCTAAGCCTCAAAACTAATAAATAATTTTGTACATAGAGCAGAAAGAATTCTATTGAATGAATACTTACCCTTTGCCAAACAGCAAGCAAATCTTTGTAAACTAAAAGAAAATATAAAAACGCTATGAACTTATTGCCCAACGCAATACATGGGAAAACGGCAACATTTTTATATAAAAGATACCACTTTTTTTAATTATTTCTCGTATTATTTCTACTGTTATTATTATTTCTATTTCTGTCTAATAGAAGCCTGACCGGCAAAAATCAATCGCGCATTTAATTCTTGATATTTTGCGTAATTTCACGGTGTTGTTCATGAAAAGTTATCAGACGCAGTTATACCAAAAATTTTAAAACTATCCAGAAACACTTACTTGGTTAAGATGATTAAAGTCCAAATCATTTATGCATAGCAAGTCATCATCGGAATATTATGCATTTAAAAATGGCCTAAGTTAAAGTTTACAGTTGAAAGCGGAATTTGAATTTTATATCATTTTTTTATTAGTATTTCATCCAAGTAGGACAAATTATCATACATACAAACATATATTAATAAATGTGTTTAACTGAGTCTATAGTAATGCACAAATTAAAGAGTTAAAGGTTTCTTATCTCGGAAGAGTGGAATCATTCTATAGTACATTTGTATTCTTGCAATAAAAGTCACAAGCCGCCATGGACATTTTTATTGTCACACGTTATTTATGTTTTGAAATGTTAAATATGCAAATTACCTAGGTATTACACCACTATGTTGCCTATTTTTTTATGTAAATGAGCGCAGACGACGAAAAAAAACTCACACTGGATATACAGATATACCTAAGCATATATGTACATACATACAAAAAGCAAACGTAATTGAACCCAAGGAAAATTAATCTAATCTCGAATTTTCAATCTAAACAGCAGAAATTTCATTATAAACGAGAATTACATATAAACATTTGCCACCCAACAACAATATATACCAACATATATGCTTTATATGTGTGTGTATATATGTATATGTATCTAAGTGCACACTTTTTATCCGCCGTCTATCCATGCGAAATTCCATCGGATATGAAAATAAATCTAGGCGCGCTTGCCTTTTCATAGTCTTCCGTTAGACACTTCCGTCGCTCATCTTCTCGCTCGCCAACTAGCGCTTTCATTATGCTTTTCGTGCTTTCTGTTTTGTGTATGCTGGTTGTCCATTACGTCTGGCTGCTTTAAACTAACTATGTAAGTATGTACGCCATATTTTAAACCTTATCACGACTAAATAAATCCATTCGCATTATCTGCAAATTAATATAGCACACCCATATGTAGGATTGTATGTATAAAATATGAATTTATACATATTAAGCAGCAGCAGACAGCCATAAAGAACGAGCGAATTTGTAGACAGAAGTAGTTGCTAAACACATTTACAATTTATATTTAACTGCAAGCATGTAAAAAGTTCAGCATACAAGTATAAGATATTTATTGTGGAATTCGATGGTTATTTGTGGGTTTCATGTGACCTTTGCCTTTCGTTGTACATTTTTGTTTCTCTATCTGCTTCGAACATCTCCTCCTCGCTTCTTCCACACATCGACTCTCAGTACTATGTATTTTACTTCAAATCTTCACCAAGCTTTTCCTCCTTTACCGTTTTCACATAAAGGGATGCCGTGTTTTTCGCTTTTTCTTCGGATAATCGTGACCTTCACTTTCGTCCTCCATCTCCTCTTCATAGTAATGATGATGATGCTCTTTCATCGGCTCGGGTTCCTTTACCGGCACCGGTATTGGCAGCGGCACTTTCTTTATGATGGTTTTGGTGTGTACGTGTGTATGGTGCTTGACGGGTACATGTATGCGAATTCTGTGAATAAAACAAAGCAGAGAGTGGCATGAGTAGGAAGCAGCCGTGGAAGGAAGGAGACAATAAAAACATCAATACAAATGTAAATATTTACATTTTAACTTGACTGGGTCGACAAAACCCAAATATACACAAAGTTATGGAAGTACATAAATTATTTAAGGACTTGAAACAATCTTTATAATTATACCATCTGAACTATGTACGAGGTGTGACCTCTAAATAACGAGACTGAACACTGTAAAAATGTTTATTTTGAATTCATTCCTTTTTTTACTTGTGTTTATTACACCGTGTGGCAAACAATTTTCATTATCCTGGAAAATTTCTTATAGACGTGCAACTGCAGACTTTATAAAGTAATGCTAAATGCTCTATTTCTCATTTTCTCATCAATTTAATTTCTCATCTCATTAATTTCTTAAACTCGTTTGAAGTTTTAAATGGGAAACGTAAGCAAGGGTATACGTTGCGTATACTTTATTTCATTGGAGAAAAATTCATTTTTGTTTTGTTTGTATAAAATCGCAGAAGAACGAAGTTGAGGCGGGTATTACTACTTAAAAAGCTATGTTTACAATAATAGCAGCACGATTTAATGTAAGTTCGAACTATTTATTAATTTTTTTATTTTTTCATAAACATCAAGTCTATATTACAACAAAAACCATGTAACTCAAAGTATCAAACTTTGGCAGATTTTTTTTTTAGCCCTTTTGATTTAGTGAAAATGAAAATTTCTTATTCTTAGTATTCTTTTATATATACCAGTTGTCGTTAATAGACAAAAAAATGGATTTCGTATAGTATTGTTGCAGTTTATAATAGCTCAAAATAGCGTTGTTTTTGCTCGCAGTTTTGTGCATTTTCTTTCATATAACGAATGTTTGAAAATTTTGTATATCTAGAAAGCCACATACTTTGAAAAATTCTGACTATAAAGTTTGAAATTGTGATGAAAAATTATGAAACTTTTGAAAGTTCTGAAACTTTGAGTTGAATTGGAAATCGTGAATCGTAAAAAATAAAAAACTTATTTAAAAAATAAGCTGTAAACATTGTGTTATATGTGCGCAGCTGGGATTAGCTGCTTTCAATTCACTAACCTTCTAGCGAGTAGTGAATAAAACGAAAAATCCTTGAATCCAATATTGCATTTGATTTTGCAGCTTTGCATTATTTTCTTTTTGGCAGAATTTTATGTAATTCTATTGCTTTTCAAAGCATTCGGCCTGAAAGCATTTAAACTATAATAAAACAATAACCCTTCTTATTCTTGGACGCACTAGCCTAAGCGCATCGCTTGTCAGTTAAGCAAAATCGCTTGAATATCGCTAAACGAGCAGCGCAGTTCTATAGCAAGCAGAGAAGTGGTGAAACGAGAGCAACGCGAACACAGGAAATTTCAAGGATATTTACGGATAAACTTTTAAGGATCAGCATTTTACTATATTTCTTCTGGAAAGCTGTTTTTTGAAATTTTAAAGTCTTTTAAAAAATTTGTATGATAAGAAAATGAAACAAACTGAGTATACAGCATGACTACTTATACTTATACATATGTATATAAATTCTATGGTGCCATATGCACAGTCACAATATACATATACCCCGCCTCCATCTTTATACGTGCATCTTTCATTCGGTCGAAACGTTGCTGGAAGTAATCAGTTGGCAATTATATCGGAATATGTGCCACATGACAGATTTGACTGATTCAACTGACTCAAATATTTTTATTTTTACTGCAGATTTTCCCTTAGGAAACAGATGAAGATCACATGACGCAAGATCTCGCAAATAAGGCAGCTTGGCTGGTTGCTAGTCCTACACTAGAATTCTGATCTTGGCTGGAATCTTTTTCATGGGCATTGCAGATTGCTGCATTGCTTAATTTTTTTTTAATAAGTAACATTAAAGTGTTAATTTCTGGCCCAAAAACAACCAAACAACGAATGCTATGGGTATGCGCGAGATATTACATTTGAGAGAGAAGGCTTTACGCTAAACAACTTGTGGCCGCTGGCGTTTAGCTCATGCCTACGTTTCTAAGAAGCAGTAATCTCACTATTAAGTAGCCACACTTTGTATTATAACTGCGCATGTACCCAATAAGAATTTACAACTAAGGAGAGTGACTGACTGCATATATAATATTTTAAAATCGAAATAAAATTCCTTTCATTTTCTAATTTCTTACATAAAAAACGATTGTTCAAGATGAAAAGCACTTTCAACAAATTATTGATTTTTTTTGCTTACAAAACTTATAAAATGTATGGAAATATTTATTAACAGTATCTCATTAGATGAAAATGTGTCTTTACTTTTCCTTAGGGAGGCATAATAAATTGAAAACTTTGAAGCCGTTTTTCTCAATATTTCGATTTTTGGATTATGACTCTACTGAAGTGGTAGCAAGAAATTGCATAAACTGGCGGATAGCTAATATGGCTATGGAGTTATTTCATTTACTTTGTATTGGGTCTAAGATCGAATGCATCTACGATCATATTCATCATCCACGTTATTGGAAAAGTTAACTATTACCTTTCTCCATCTCTTCAAAATCCGTTAAATGTCTCTGAGAAATTATAAAATTTATAATATTATATTAATAGGCTATAGTAAATTATGTACACTTCATACCTAAATAAATGTTTTTCAGTCGATTTGCAAATGGGAGTAATAATAGGTATAACTCGAAAAGTTAACGAAAAATTTACTACTGAGAATAGTCTAAGCTATTATTTAATTTTATTATTATAATAATCCATAATTATGAAAAAAAAATTCCCAAACACTTTTAACAGAAAAAAGTGCGCGTAGCGTAATACAAATAACAGAAGTGAAACTTTCAAGGCAGACAAAGAAAGAGGGAGAGACCCGAGAGAGAATGAGAGAGAGAGAGAGAGAGAAAGAATATATATCAAAATAAATTCTCTCGCGGAAAGAAAATGTTCAAAACGTTGCATGGCCTTGAAATTTTGCTCTTCCTTCTTGCTCGTCCATCGACGCCTAAGGAAAGGTTCCCTTAAAAAAAAAAAGCTTTTTTTTAAATATGTTTTTTTTTAAGTATATTTCATTCCATAAAATTATGAAAATGCGAAAAACAACCGAAGATATTTCAAAAATTTCTAAAACATGATTTTCACTACCGAATAAAGCTCAGAACTATTAAATTTGTTAGCTGTATTTTTCACTGATTCGCTGTACCTATTGGAATATAACTTGAGAAGTTATGAAATCCAAATAAAGAAATTTGTAGGGACTGTTAACCCATTATGATTATGTATTAAAAATAAAAAACTTACTTGAGCGAGAAGCTTTTCAAAACTAACCATTTTTTTTTTTTCACAAATTAAAATAAAAAATATAGTATTGGATATGGGAATAAATTTCCGTCCAATTCCGAAAGTGCAATGTCTTGGGAAATATGGCGGGTGAGACAATATTTCTCAATTCAGCCCCTTTAAATATTTGTGGACTGATTTAGCAACGTATGACCTGGCGTTGTCATGCAGCAAAATCAGTTTGTCATGTCTACTGTCCCATTCCGGTCGCTTTTCTTTCAGAGCTTGATTCAAACGCATTAGCTGCAGTTGGTAACGATGGCCAGTGATGCTTTCAGATGGTTTAAGGAGTTCATAATAGATGATCCCTCTTCTGATCCCATCAGATGCACAGCATGACGTTTGAAGCGTGAATATTTTTTTTCGCTGTCGATGGGCCTGGTGCACCTCCAAAATTTTTCGCGGTTAGTGTTATCATAATTGATCCATTTTACATCGCCACTTACGATGCGATGCAGAAAACCTTTTCTTTTCTGCCGTTCAGGAACCATCCTACACGTCACCAAACGTATCTCAATATCCGTATCCTTCAATTGATGTGGCACCCAGCTACCTGCTTTCGGGACCATTCCCATCGCGTGCATACGTTTACCGACGGTTGATCTGTTAACATCCAACTTTTTAGACGCATCATCAAGGGTTCGACATGCGCCTTCATTCAATATATGTTGTAGTTGAAAATCTTCGATTTTTTTCGGTGCTCCTTCGCGATCTTTACCACTCACGTCGAAATCGCCACTTTGAAAGCGTCAAAACCACTCTTTACAAGTTGTATTTGATGAAGCGTGATTACCGTAAATATTGCTCAATATACGACATGTTTCAGCTGCAATTTTCTTTAAAAGGTAATAACAAAGCATGACTTCTCGCAAATGCCGTTTTTTCGGGACGATCGTAGACATTTCAGATAAGAAAGGATCTTTACGCTTCAAACGAATGTGAACTACTGCGATCGAGACCTCACATATGTACATACCTTCAAATCACCAGTATATTACTATAGCGAGCACAAAAATAGTATCAGCAGCGACACCTCTTTTACGAGAGCGGACACTTATTCCCATACCAATATTTTTCTCAACTAACTTTTGTTTAAGTATATTTTATGCCAAAAATTATTATTCTAGACGTAAACTTAACTTAAGTTATGAGTTAAAATTATACATAAAATTAAGATAAAGATATTTACTTAAGCAGTCAAATCAGCTTACGTATACAGCATCATGCCGAATAAATAATAGCACGCAATTTCATCAAATGTTTTCTTCTCAGCTTCATTGAGCTCGATAAACATTCCTAGCAAAAAGTATTTCCTGCCTCTTGTAACTCAAATTCTAACTCTAAATCTCGCCCACTACTCTTTCTAAGCTAAAGAGTACTTTTTAAATATACACATTTATTGTAAACAAATCCTTCATAACTAGTCTGTACCTAATAACTTTGCAACATATGAGCGGTATGTAGTTTTCAAAGACGCCTCATCAAATGAATTTATACAAAAGATTAATATATCATACAAATGTTTAAAGGTTTCCTGAATTATTAAAAAATTTATCATTTGGGAGCAAGATTCTCTCACCGCTCTCAACTTACGTAGTTTACGTAACGTAAGAGTCCCAAAGCAAGCTCTTTAAGTTTCTTAAGGCTGGGATAATAATTTATACATGTTTCCTATTTTGCTCTCAAGTATGTTAAGTTATGCATAAGTCTAGAATAAATAGACTGTTACAAAAAACAAAGTTTGATGAACATCCAAAAACTTTATGCCGTAGCTTTCAACATTTAATAAACCTAAACGTAAAATTTTTTTCTCAAAATTTCTTTCTTATTATACTCAACCCTACAAATAAACCAATTTTTAGAAGAATTGACGACAATGTCCAAAATATAATCCTTGGGCCACTTAGCATAGAATTGCTCGTTCAGCTGTCAATAGTATTTAAGAAATCACAAAATATTTTTCGGTAATGTACTTGAAATCCACATGACTGAAATCAATAAATAAATAAATATATCAAATATAAGTAAATTTTTATTGATTTTGTGCAACATTATAAAATTTCGAAGCACATCTGATATCTTTGGAGGCATACATATATATATAATATATATATATGTATGTATGCCTCCAAAGATATCAGATATATATATATGTATGGTATGTCCATCACACATTTTTAAGTATATTCAACGCTTTCAAAAGTGTAATTGGCTATTCTGAGGTACAAAAAAATGTCCTACAGGGGAAAAAGAAATATTCATTTTTGTATGTACATATGTATGTATGTAAGAGTTTTGTTTACCTACTATTCAAATTTAAATTAATACACTTACTTTAATTTCTCCTCGGAAGGATAGCCGCCAGAGAACGCAAACAACATCGCAACGATGATGAAAAGTGAAAGCATCTGCACAGGAACACATAAACATTTTTGTGTACATAAATAAAGAAAGTAAAAGGAAATGGAAAATGTAAAGTCAAATAAAGCGCATGAAATGAAATGTGTGAGAATAAAATTAAATGAGATTATCAAAAGATGGCATATTGCCTGCAACCCAACAACAAAAGTTGTGGCTTTTAAAGGGGCCAATGTGTGTGATTGTGTGTGTGCCGCCTCACCATGTAGTAAAAGTATCTTTTACATCAAATATATCAAATATCACAAGACACTTGTACTTATGTACCACATACAAGCAATACTTATGTTAATATGTACGTATGTATATGAAAATCTATGTGTGTAGCTGCATGTACTCGTAGCTGGATGTACACATATTTGTTGGCATAGACACTGTTGTCGGCTTTGTGCTAGCTTCCTTAAATATGCCTTTTGTAAACATGCCATAAATATTGAAAATACCAGGGAAATCACTTTTCCTTGTAATATTTCTACTAGATGGGTACTTAATATTCTACAGGGTATTTCAAGTTCGAGTTCCTATTCAGCAGGGCTTTATTTTGGCAGCAGTCATAGTTTGATAGCATAACTTTTGAGTGCTGTTAGGCAGAACATCTAAATATACTAAAATGAGTTCGATTTTATTAGAGAACGGAAAACAAGTAATTAAAGTTCACAACGAGAAGGCTGGTTCTGTTAAAGCTACGTTTCGCAAAGTTGTGCATTTGGTATTTTTGGTCGTTTAATTGCTTAAGAGAGGTCAGAATAATAAAGCTGAAATGAAAAATTTGAGTCGGTTGGCTCAGTATAAAACATAAAAACACTAGTACTTGCTCTTCACGGCCGTTTCATTGAGAATATCACTGCTGAAAGGAAAATCATTGAAGAAGATCATAGTTTGCCAAGTGAAGGGCATTTACATCAATTGAGCCGCGCTAAACAAGGTGGTGTAGACCTCTTGTACCTAGATGGCATGGGTATTAACGACATTTGCTTTCAACACATGTCACACAGCTAACGAAATTGACAACTTTTTGCTGATCAATTTTGCGATATTCTGCAGAAATTTTGCGGCTAAGATCGCACAATGTAACGTCATTGGACTATGTCCTGTGGCGCCGTCACAAAGTTGCCGTTCATGTGAATAAAGAAAAAAGAATTGAAGCATTCAATGAAATTGAACTAAATTGCCAATTTTGAGCCCCACTTATGTGAATGCTTGAATTTCATCGAAAATTTCATCGAAAATTTCACTGGAAGGATCGATATCTGTTAACGTGGGGGCCCTTGGAAATCAACTTCATCATTCTACCTTGTTAATTAGGGTGCAACACTTTCCTTAGCGATACTGCTTTTCCATCGGAGCTATAAAACTACATATTATACTTATATTATAAGACTTGCGCCAATATATTTCGGAAAAATATTAAATTTCACTTGAACAGGGCCGATTTGAAAGTACCTACAATAGAGATTTTTTTTATATCTCGATACTTTCGATACTAATAATGACGTTTTGGAAAGATAGGTTTAAAGAAAACTTGAGTATCTCTGCCAAACTTTGATCCATTTGGGCTTTTAAGGTATCAATGGGTAGGCATCTTCTCACACTTTTTATTTCTTTGAAAACTTAATCCACACATTTTTTTGCAAATGTCAGAATACGCCAAAAATTTTGAAATATTTTTATTCATGCCTCTTAAGCATAAACGCTTCTATTATCTGAGATGATATTTTGGGAAAAATCTTTTTAAAATTGAGTTTATAAAAAACTCATTTTTTGGAGATATTTTTACGGAAGTATTGAAGACTACATATATAATAAATTGTATAATTCGAGTTGAAGAATAGCAACTTGGTGAGGATTCTAATGCATAAATGTGTATAAATAAAGTATGTGTAAAACTCGAACTTGAGACACCCGTTTGCTTCTCCTCTTTGCATAATATCATTTTATGCTTTAAAGGAGTAATTAAATAATACGGATTTTAGTTGAAAATTTGTGTGCTTGCATATTTAAGAACCCAAAATTAATAAAACTTTATGATTTAAATTTGATTAGATGACACAATATACTTCATGTTGTACCGTAAACTTACACATTTTATGATGTGCATAGTTTAGAGCTCGATTTATGTTGTTGGGATAATTATCGGTTTGGGGATGAAGAAAAGAAAATGCTGTTTTTGCTGATTTCCTGTTTTACATTAAAAACTTTTGATACTTATTTTAGTTAATGGCTTTTGTGAAATAGCTCATTAAAAGAAGATTTTGTAATAGATAATTTGTGTATTTGTAGTTGGGTATGGAAATTACGAGGGGTGCCTTTTATATGTCGGGATTAGAGAACAAAAACAAATTTTAATCATCGAAAATCACTTTATTGTTTTTCAAAATATTCTTCATGAAGATCTATACACTTTTGCATGCGTTTGAACCAATTGTCGAAGCACTTTTACCACTCTGAATGAGGTACCTCCAAAACATGTATTCTGAATGCCGCAACCGCTTCTTCAGGTGTCGAAAAACGTTGACCTCTCAGTTTGTTTTTTGCGTACGGGAATAAAAAGAAGCCATTCGGTGCCAAGTCAGGACTATACGGCGGATGAGCCATTAATTCGATGGTTTGGGTGCTCAAAAATGCAGTTGTTTGAGCCGATGTGTGAGAGCTCGCATTGTCCTGGTGAAGAGTGATCTGTCTTTGGCGATCGGTTTTCCTAATTTCTTGGAAGACAACTGACAAACAAATGGTTGTGTACCACTCAGAATTTACTGTTCTATGTTGTTCTTGTGGTACGGTTGCGACATATCCAGTTTTTCCGAAAAAACAGGCGACCATTTGCTTGGAAGTGCTTCGTGCGCGAACAACTTTTGTTGGATTTGGCTCTTCTTGAAACACCCATACAGTCGACTGCTGTTTACTTTCGGGCTCATACGCATAAATCCATGATTCATCACCTGTCACGATGTCATAGACGTGTTTCGAGGCCCCGCGATCGTATTTTTTGAGCATTTCCTTCGACCAATCGACACGAGCCTTTTTTTGAGCGATTGACAAATTGTGTGGGATCCAACGCGAACAAATTTGTTTGACAGTCAAATGTTTATGCAATATTGAATGTATGCTGGTCCCACTAATGCCTAAGATTGTCTCAATCTCACGATAGGTCACATGACGATCTTGCAATATCAGTTCGCGCACAGCATCAATGGTTTTCGGAACAACAACTGATTTTGGACGACCTTCACGAAATTCGTCTTGGAGTGAACTACGACCACGTTTGAATTCACCATACCATCGATAAACACTGGTCCTTGATGGAGCTTCATCGCCAAAAAATGAATTAAGTTCATCCATGCAATGTTGCTGAGTTAATCCACGTCGAAAGTTGTAAAAAATAATCGCACGAAAATGTTCACGATTTAATTCCATTTTTGGACCGAGATGAATCTTTTAAGTTACTGTAAACAACACAAATGGCGCTGGTATTTCAAAACGTTCTGAGTACGTAAAAGCCAAAAAATGTCAAACTTTGCGATACAGCTGTCAGTTGCCAGATTGCAACACCAAACTCCGAAATATAAAAGGCACCCCTCGTATTTAATTTCATATATTTTGTAATTATTACACAGCTCAACATTTTACAGTCAGAAAATATACTAGGTCGTTCAATAAGTTTTGCGGTTCGCTCAGAAAAACACAATTTCATGGTTCGAAATGCACTTTACAATTCAGATTAGTCTCCCTGAGCATCAATGCACTTGTTCCAACGATATTCCAATTTATGAATTCCATTCTTGAGGTGAGAATCTGGAAGGCCGGAAAATACGCTTCCGTTGCCGTTATGACCTTATCATTTGATGAAAATGCTTTCCGGGCATGCATTTTTATAGGTCTGAGAACAGATGAAAGCCGCTAGGGGCTGAATCTGGTGAATACAGTGGATGCTTCCTTAGTTCGAACTTTTATTCATGGATTTTAGTCGTTGTCAAAATGCTCTTGTAACACGCTGCATTGTTCTAATGAAAAAGAACTTTTTTCTTTTGCAAACTGTGTTTTTTCACGAACTTTTTCCTTCAGCTGATCTAAAAGAATTTATTTTTTAACCAGTTTGCCAGTAATCCACATATGAAATTCTTTTCGCATTCCAAAAACCCGATGCTAACACCTTCTTGGCCGATTTCTAGACACGAACTCGTTGCGGAGTCGAAGAACCAAGTGATGGGTATTAAAGAAGGGTAAACTTTAATGTAAACTAAAATTGTCATATTGCTTAGAATCAGTCTGGAACAGATTATGTTACGTTATTGGAGTTTGATATGGCCACATTATTATAATGAAAATTCCACTCTAGCATTGATAAATGGGAGGCATGGGGGAAAAATTAGGCTTTATTAACTTAATACGTCATTTGTGTCAAAACTGATATATATGAAGTTGTAAATTTTTA
>JAYXIM010047099.1:0-74305 GCA_037575425.1 Anastrepha fraterculus | reverse complement strand
GTGTCCCAAAAAAATTAAAGTGTTTTTTTTTTAACGCACACCCTCTTATTTTGTTCGAATGGTCTCAAAACATCTAAAAATAAAGTTTCGTCTATTTAGAATCACGGCAACCCGTGCCGAGTTGCGCGGAAACCTAACGGTACTTGTATAGTACGGCGCGCGCGAACTGTCGGATTGATTGCGTGTAATTACTTGTTTGTTTTATTAGTAATCGCGGGTTTTTCGTGTAGTCAACATGTCAGTGGAGTTACGAAGTTCCAAAAAGGAAATATTTTTAATAGGGGACGTAAAACATCAAATTACCGGTTCTAAACTTCCCTCTAACGGGCAAGTACTGGCAGTTTTGTTCTATAATATTCGTGAAGTGAACTTGAGTGTTAATGAAAGTGCAAATCTCACAATTCGTGAGTGTATTATTTATTGGGAAAAGGCACGTATACCGACCAGATCAATATCTCACTGTGTTAAGAAACTAGTTAACTTATACCAAGTTTGGAGAGAAATGCAAAAAAATGCGAAAAAAACTCAAGAAGTGTTTGAACAGCGTCGACAGGAGTTTGTTTCAAACTTAAACAATTTGTTTGACATCGCACATGCCAATGCTCTTCAATCGATTAAAATAAATGAAGATAAGATCTTCTTGCAGCGCCAAAGAGAACCTGTCGGCCCGGTCACTTAGCCGGAGTGGACAAAAAACTAACAAAAAAAGAGGAAAGGACGCGCCTTAGAATCATCGAGGAGGAAAAGCGACGTGCTAAAAATTTTTCATCCTTAGCACCATCAACATCATCTTGCGAACCACCACTAGAAAAGTCATCTTCTGACTCTGAAATAATAGAATTAGAAGAAAATAGGCCCAGCGCAAGAGAAGCCTCCTCTTAGCCCGATAAAACTTCTATGCGGAAAAATATTATAACTCCCAAGTTAGTTGCCGCATTAGACAGGTGTCAATTAAGTGTGAGGGATTCTGTCTTTATAATTGAAGCTACTATTGAGGCTCTGGGTCACAATACGGATGAATTCCCTATAAGCAAGTCCTCCATCCATAGAGTTCGTATGGAAATGCGAAAAGAACGGGCTGAAGCTATAAAAATTGATTTTCAAAACAAAGTCCCGGACACGGTAACTGTCCACTGGGACGGAAAACTGTTGCCAGCTCTAGATTCACGTAAAAGTAAAGAAGAACGCCTACCGGTAGTTATTACGTACGATAATAAAGAACAAATTATTGCTGTTCCTAAATTGGATAGCTCGACAGGAAGAGGACAGGCAGACGCAGTTTGGGATGCTATTACGAACTGGAACCTTGAAGACAAAGCGCAGATTCTCTGTTGTGATACTACTGCTTCTAAGATAGGCCGCATAAATGGAACATGTGTGCTTCTCGAACAAAAACTGGGTAGAGAAGTGCTTATTTTTGCTTGCCGTCATCACGTTTACGAATTAGTACTTAAAGGCGTGTTTGAAGCGAAAATCAGTCAAATAACTACAAGCCCAGACATCCCATTATTCAAGAAATTCCGAGAAAACTGGAAAAATATCGATCCTGAGAAAAAACAAAGCTGTACAGAAAAGCTATCTTGTTTTAATGTTTCGGAAATTGACAAGCTGCTAGAATTCTACAAAACTGAATTAACCAAAGAAATCGTTCGAGATGACTATCGCGAATTAATTGAGCTTTCAATTATATTTCTTGGCGGAGATTTAGAAAAGAAATATAAGATTCGGCCTCCAGGTGCTATGCACCAGGCTCGATGGATGGCGAGAGCCATTTATTCATTAAAAATATCGTTACTTAGCTCTCAATTCAGAATTTCAAACAAGGATAAGGCAGCTCTGTTGGACGTATGTCTGTTCATCGTGACATCCTACGTAAAACCCTGGCTTCAATGTATTTTAGCAGTAAAGGCGCCGTATCAGGATTTGTGTTTTTTGAAGGCCTTGAAAAATTACGAAACAATAGACAAAAGCATTTCAAAAGCAGCTTTGCAGAAGTTTTGCCAGCATTTGTGGTATTTGACAGATGAAGTATCTATTCTGGCTTTATTTGATGATGATGTCGATCTAGAAACTAAAGTAAGAATGATTGCTAACTTAACTAGAGAAAACCCAACAGCCCACAATAAACGCTACATTGCATCCAAAGAAGAACTCTGTGGCCCACTTTTTGGTACGTGAATTAAGGTTTGATTTTGTTCTATGACTAAGTTTGCTAATAGGTATAATTGATAACTGATCTATCTGTTTTAATTTCAGAGAGAAACATTGATGACTTCGTCTCTGTCAAAAGCAAGTTCCTGTTTAATCGACTCCAGATTGCCGACAGTTTTCTGAACAAGTGCCCCTCTTCGTGGTCAAATGATGATTCGTTTCTACAGGCTAAAAAGAAGCTGCTAGGACTGAAACCAGTTAATGATACGGCAGAAAGAGCGGTTAAGTTAATGCAAGACTTCCATGGTTTGATCACTGTTCAAGAGGAGCAAAAGCAATTTTTATTACGTTGCGTACAAGAACACCGACAGGTATATCCCGACCGTAAAAAGCAAACTTTGAAAAGAAAATTCGATGTTTTATAATAAAAAGAAAATAAATACGAAATATGTGTTTTATTTTTATTTATTTAATTAATCTAAAAATTCAATTAAACTTTTCTCTATTGTGAGCCTATAGCTTTCATACTAACTTTTAAACTCAAAGTTTGACATCAAGTCGGCACGGGTTAATGACATCCGATCTCAATAATATTTTATATTTAAGTTTTTAGAGTCAAATGGAAAAAAAATAAAGGGTGTGCGTATTGAAATTCCGAAAAAAAAAATTCCCCCTTGTAGCCTGGGACACCCTAATGACCACCATTGGAGTTTTGAAGACCCGTGTGCCTGTCTTGCTTAGAGGAGTCGCATAATATGGAGCATTTCCTCTGTGAGTATCAGGGCTTTGCTACGAATTTTGGGCTTGGATGCCATGAGAATGAGTGATATTCATATTCATATTCATATACTCGATCAGAAATTACCACGATGTAATTAAAAAAGGAACTGATTTATGGTCTAGAAATTGATAATTATAGATTCGTATACTAAATTCCGCAAGGTTTCAAATCCTAAATAAGCTATAAAACCGACAAGGCACTACGACTCCACCATTGTCGAACTTTTTGACTTGTATTAAATCAGTCCAACCCAACCAATCGCAGCCAAAACTCGTGTAAGAATAAAAAAAAATATGAAGAGGTTTTTCTAAATACCTTCGTCCATTCACATGCAACCACAACCAAAAATAAAAACAAACAAAAACAAAATCCCCAAAAAGTACATTCATACGAATATTTTAATCTAATCTTAATTATTGCAGTTTTTCAAATTTGTGAAAAGCTGTCACACATTCATTAGTCACATAAAAATACAAACACTCTCACTATACATCAGCTCCACGCGGGCAAAAGGCTCATCCATCAACAAACCTACGACGATTTATATATAACCACAACCGAAAATAAACAAAAAAATAACAGTATTAAGCGGCAGACCTATCAAGCCTTCATCTGGAGCAAGGGGCAACAAGCATCATTCATGGTAAAAACGCGCCACGGCAACAACAACAATAACGACAACAACATCAACAAAAACGGCAACAACTTGTCGCAGCTGTCAGTTTTTAACTTTATCTCTGTATTAAATTTTGCATGCAGCCGGACAGTATTAATTTATATGCCTGCAAAAACAACAAAAAACGAGCAAATACCGAAAGAGCAGTAGCTAGAGCGCACAAAAAGGGAAACACTAATAAATTGTGGCGAATTCAAGCGTTGCAAAGCAAGGCGAGTCGGCTTGGCAACACATACAATTGACCTCGAATGTCAAGCGAAGTTGTCAAAACATGTTGCCACAGCAAATGGGGCTTCAACTAACCGCCTTCAAAAATTCACCTTCCAAGAACAGGGCAGGAAGGAGTGCGAGAATGCTGCTGGCCGTCCGTCACTCACTGCTAGTGTGCCAATATTTGGAAGTGAGTGCGCAATTGTGTGTGTGTCTGTGTGTGTGCGTGTGGTTGGTGGATACTTCATATGTTGCACGAGTAATTAAATTGCTGCTCTTGCAGCAATAATAATGTTTTTGTTGGCATTGTGGAATTGTGGAGGAGCTACTGTTGCACAGTCGTTACAGTCGCACACGTGTAACCGAAATTCTTATTTGTTGGTAGTTAATTAATGGAAAAAGTGGCCGCATGCTTCCTCGACAAAAAAAGAAAAAACAAACAAATTTTGCGTGAATGTCAAAAATACCAATTAACAGAGGTCGCATAGTTAAAGGTAGGGTTCGAAAGGGTAACAGCAAATATTTCTTTTTTGAACTCAAAGGTATGCGGGTGAGGTAAGGCGAAAATATTTTATGTTACAACATCTATTTCGTGCATGCTACAGTCATCTATTGTATGTCGGTTGTTTTTTATTAGCTATTTCGGGGTAGTGATAGATTGGCACATCTATTCTGCCAAAGTTAACACTGGCTTAGGAACCCCAACTCATATCACTCAAGAGGAAATCAATATACGCACGAGACTAGAGCTCAAATATATCAGATCTGCGTGTCCGCATTTTTTTAAATCACCTTAAAGTTTTAGCAAGGATTCTGTGACTCAAGAAAATCCCATAAGTATAAAATTTCGTGGCCACCGTAGCCAAATGGATTGCTGTGTGACAACAATCTGAATTCAGAGAGTTTGTGGGTTCGAATCTCCGTGAAACACCAAAATGAAGAACAATATTTTTCTAATAGCGGTCGTCCCTCAGCAGGCAATGGCAAACCTTCGAGTGTATTCCTGCCATGAAAAAGCTCTTCATGAAAAATATCTTCCGTTCGGAGTCGGCTTGAAATCGTAGGTCCCTCCATTTGTGGAAAAACATCAAGATGCACACCACAAATAGGAGGAGGAGCTCGGCCAAACGCCCAGAATAGGATGTAAGCGCCAATTATATATTCCATACCTTGTAGGAAATATTCGTGTCAAACGAGAGAGGATAGTGCACACAATCTTAAGATTTTTTTTCATAACTATCCTCTGGTAAAATACCTCAAAAATGTCCTTTAAATATCCTTAACAATTTTCGTTAAAATCCTTCCACAAAAATGTATGCCTGAAATACTTCAAAAATTTCTTTTAAAGTTTTTATCCTTAACGATTTTCATTTAAATCCTTTCACAAAAATGTATACCACAAATACCTCAAAAATGTCCTTAAATATCCTTGAGGAACAAACCCTTTCACAAAATTATATATCTCGAATATCTCAAAAATTCCATTTGAAGTTTCTGTTGTGGCATATCCTTGACGATTTTCATTCAAATCCTTTCATAAAAAATGTCCTTCAAAGTTTTTATCCTTGAATATCCTTCTACAAAAATATATATGTGAAATACCTCAAAAACGATCTTTAAGTTTTTATCCTTGTTCCTTTACAATTTTCGTTCATACCCATTATTTTTCATATTCATATTTTGAGGCATTTTACCACGGGATACGCATGAAAACCAATCCTTCTTTCGTTTGATACCCATATTTCTATCCCTTATGAAATTCCGTTGAATCTACAATCCTTAATGACACTTTAAGGCCTTTCGAAAAATTGACCTGTTCTTTGAAGAAAAAACGGAAATTTGCTTTAGGCTGTAGATTTGTCTGTAAAATTGTGCATTTGTGCTTTATTTGGCATAGTTAAAATGATCTGATCGAAGTCATATATGCACTCTTTTCATCGACAACTTGTTGCCATTTTGAAGGAAATTCCACTAGGCCTGCATAAAATCACGATTTTTACGACTTTACTTTCACGCGAATTTTCCACTACCAGTAATATTCGACATACATAGAAATAGGCAGTAGTCACTTGGTGCCAATTCTGGACTGTAAGGTGGATGCATAAGAATCTCCCAACAGAATTCACTGAGCTTCTAGCGAGTCACAATTTATCTGTGTAGCCTGGCGTTATTCTGATAGAACCTGTAATTCTTCTCCTTTTCAGCAATTGTTGACAGTACAAAACCTAGTTAAGAGTCTGTCCGTAAGCGAGCAGCTCATAGTAAATGATTACCTGCCAGTCCCACCACACACTTACACCTTCTTGACCGTTATTCGCTTAATGTTGGCGAAAGTGACCCATTTTGTATCACTAGTCGCCAGCGGCTTCAAACATGGGTCGACTCTCTTGCGACTCAATAGCGATTCGCAGATGATAATTCTCTTCCCTCAGTCACTATTAGGTTCCGAAGGACGAAGACAATCCAAATAATAAGAGAACAAAAGGGTCATAGAGAACATTTAGCGCCAATATGTAATACAGTAGTAATAGAAAAAATAGATACAGTGGAGCACATCTGCCATGGACAAATCGCGTAAATAGGCTAAAGAAAAAAGAATGATTGTAAAATAATGAGTCATGCACACATAGAGGGTCTCCCGACAATAAAATAATGTTCACCCGAACTTTTCGATAATTTGCAAAAAAGTTTCCATACAAATTTTTGTTTAACGATGTGAAGTAGGAAACACCTGACGAAAAATCGTAAATTCAAAAATGTATCAAGCAGCCATTTTTAAATGTCAGAGCTTGGTTCAAATTTTATTGATGGGTTTTACTAATTGATATGCCCTTGAACAAATATTTAAAAAACAGAGGACGTACAAGCAAAAAAAAAAAATGTTGTTTAAATTATTTTTAAATCGAATATCTCGAATGAAACTAATCAGAAATTACCTAAATAAAAACGTACTTAAGTACCTAGGACGACTCTTTCGGTAATCCTGTATACAATTATGTTAGTTGTTGTTGTTGTAACAGCATACATATATATGTATATGTATGTAACCCTGTATACAATTATGTTAGTTGTTGTTGTTGTAACAGCATACATATATATGTTTGGTGAATGCTGCTGGAGTGATAGTCCTTGGCCAGATATAAGTCCGGGTTGTTCCGGTAACATACACACGGCTGTTGTGGGAACGGCAATTTCGTTAGACGAATATGGTGGTATATTAAGCTCAGCTTTTTCTTAAGTCGACTTAGGCGGTTATTGCACATGGCCACAGTAATATTGGGCGTACAACTTAAAACCCTCCGCTTGTTCTTTTAAATTGGAGCATTTTTGCCTAATAAATGTCTTTATGATTAAATTTTGTCAGTTTTATACATCGCTATTCACCACTTTCATCAAGCATTTAGTTAATTTATGGATTTGTTATCAAAAAAATTTCCTTTTTTTAAGTAATTCATGCATTGAGAAATTTTTTAATTTGTGTGTAATTGGTGACCAGCCAAATCTTTCTAAACTTCCTTTGAAAAGCCAATAGGCGGAAGGTGAAATGCCTGGTGAATACAATTGTTGGCTGGGATCTCCCATTAGAGAGTTTTCAAATCATTCTTGAAATTTTTCTCAGCAGGTGGCTGATAGCTGCCTTTCCTGAGAAACACCCAATTGCGGCTTGCCTCGATTTCCTTGCATTTAACTTTAATTTCTTGGCTCATCTACATTTATAGTTTCCTCTGGATCCAGCAGCCTAGATCAATATTTGATTTATCATTGATGTAGACGTCGATATACTGAGTTAGAGCAGATGTGGATGGAGAAGGTCCCCAGCGGACCCAGTCACCACGTGGGTGAACTCAATGTTTCTAGTCTACGAATGCTCGAGGCTTACGTTGAGCTTGTAACCCGTGCCTTTTGGTCTAATTGCGGCACGCACAGTGGCTAATTTGCCTTTAATATATACTTTTAACATTGCATTAAGCGCTAGAGTGCGGGTGATCCAAAGAGCCCACTAATTCAAATGAGGGCAAACATTTAAACTCTTCCCAGCTGCTTGACAAACGTGACCTCACCCGCGAGTTTACCAGACGAGATTCCAATTAGTGCAAATAAATTGAAAAATTGTTTAAAGGAACATAGTGAACTTTAGAAATTTCAACTCTACTCAAACTGCTCAACCGTGATATAGTAATACCATTCAAAGAGACATTTATTTAAAAAAATTCCATTGCTACAATTTTCAATATAAATCCTTGGTTTAAATCATTTCAACTTTCTTTAGTAGCCAATCATTTTAGTTTATAAGAAATTTCAACAAACTTGTCGCTAAGAATATTGCATTCAAATAGTTTGACTAAAAATTAATAAAAAAACTTCTTTTTGTTTCTTATCCATCCTTTGTTGAATAGATGGTTTTACTTTTGAGGATTAAAAATTACTTTACACAATTTATCAAGTTTCGAAATAATCGATTGGGTTTCCCATTAAGAGCTTAAAAATTCAGAAATAACAATAAAAGTGTATGAACAAAATATTGAATTGACTTAAGCTTCGATGCTTGCCTTTTCCCAGTTCGCAAATACTACGTCTGTATGTAGGTAAATATGTTTACCTTAATGCAACATTTTCGTCCGCATATTTGTGTTAGTCACTGTGTGTTTATTTTCCCACAACGTAAAATCAATAAAACGTAGCATTTTAAATTCATTTACAGGAAAAAAAATTCTGTTTACTTTGTTATATTTTGGCACAACGGGATATTTGTCTATCTGAAGGCATGTAAATTCAAACATACAAATTTACACTTTACATTTGTGTGCGCGCACTCCACCCGCATAGAAAATGCATACTACACACACAAATGTATGTCATCCCCATAGTTATTTAGTTTTTCTCAAAATTTGGGTTCCAACTGTATGACTTCGAAAGCAAGTTAAATTTGTGCAAGCAGAAATAACAACAAAGACTACATACACTTACTACAAGTACATTGGCGAGAGCAGAAAATTTTGGTAGATGTAAAGAGAATTGAAAGAAAAAGCGACAAAAGTTCAGGTCATGTTGTGCGCATCTTTTGGAACTTTGAAGTATTTTTTGCTTATTATTGGCACCAAGTTTGTCTTTTCACCAAATTGCCATGAACGAAGGCGGGTGAATGAAAAAAATCGTTGCTACTTCCTTAAAGCTACTGCGTATCGAAGGGTCAGTGTCAGTGTTAACTTTTTCGAAGCTATTTACAACTTATTTCACTCCTCCTCCAAAGGCATTCGCTTTCGCCACTTAAATGGATTTTAAGTACCTCAAGTGTCTTGTAAGTTTCTGGAGATTCAAATATTTCTTAAATGCGTTTAAATATTAAAAGTCTATGTATGACTGCCGCAGAGCGTTGAAAAGCTGATGAAAAGAATTTCGAGGACCACTGATAATGAAAAATTAGCTGGTTTTATTTTGACTTGTTAAACTTTCCACAGATATATGCAAAAAGTATTGAATTTTGCCAACATCACTTCAAATTATTTCCCATAAAGCTAAGAGCTATGTATTTAGAATTCGATTAAATTTTTCTGTGGGAAATAAAGACACGAAAAGAAAAAAATTAATAAACAATTACCAAAAAACCAAATTATATCAACTGTAAATGTTAGAATTAATTGCTGGAGGAATGTAACAAAAATGAAAACAACTCTTCTGACAATTAGAACGTTCTTGCTTTTGTTGTAGCAGCCTCACTATAGCCGAATGCCAACGAGCTTATCGAACAATAGGCCCCCAAATCGGTTTTGGAAATGATCGGACTAAGGGGGAGGGAATGTTAGGTTAAATTGGATTTTTGTAGGCATGTGGGGAGGGAGATTGTGTAGTGCCTGGCTTCTTTATATTTTGGATTATACATACATATATACATGTAAGAGGGCCAAACGGAAGAAGAACAAGACGTGGACAGAACTACTAACTACGGTCACCCTACTGAACGATCTAGATGAAGCGCCTGACCGAAGGAAAACCGAGGAGTTTTAGTTTAAGTTTGAAGTTCGTGTACATAAAATCGCTTCTGTGAAATCAGTAATTAAATACTTTATAAGAAAATATATTATAAATAAGTATACGTTTAAGTAAACTATATACATATATAATTAATAATAAACTGTGTGAAACCAATATTGTAATAAAACGTGTGCGAGTGGGTTTGATTTTTACATACATACTATATACAGCTGGCTCTTACACCCTTTTTTGGGTATTTGGCCGAGCTTCACCTCCTATTTACGGTGTGCGTCTTAGTGTTTTCCCCCAACGGAGGGACCTACAATTTTGAAGCCGATTTCGAACGGCTATTAAAATAAACGTGATTACAGGTTAGTTTTGGTTATCATTTTCTTGGCCTCTTAATGCTAATCAGATCACGTCTATGGTCGATTTGCTGTATTCGAGGATTATATTTAAGAATCAACCCGAACATTTTGGGTGGCAGCTAAGACAGTTTGCTCTCCTTCTTAGCGCATACAACAGCAATTGACACTAAGGTCCAAACCCGCCAAACGGTCCTCAAATCACTAGCCTGGTTATGATGCGCAGCAAGATGCTCAGCAAGCAATTCTTGCTGCGTTGTTACCGTAGGCATTCCCTCCTAAGCGAGTCGAGAGACATTCCTCGACTTCTTTTTCTTCTTAATTGGTGCGATAATCGCTTAAGCTGTCGTATATTCTCATGCTAACCGGCGGCAGTTGGACACAACAAGCACACACAGTCAAAGAAGCAGCTGGATCTCCTCGACTGTCTCGAAATCCAGGACCAAACACTAGATCAGACAGCTTACAGTAAGATATTAAACTGCATTCAAAGGGAGTTTCTCACCCCTCTCGACCCCTGAATGCCGTCATCGGAGTCTACCCGCCAGCCATTACAATAGAAGAGACTCGTGTAATTTTTACTCAATTATGTTCTGGATATTGTATCAGTTTAAACTCCTACTTATCCAGAATCGGCCACGAATACTCAATATATGGCCGGCATGTGAAGCACCCCGCGCGATACTAACTAACCTACTAAGCTTCGGAAATTGTATTTCTGACGATTAAAAAATGTTCTATATAAAACAAGTAAACAATGGAAGTTTCTGTTTTAAGTAAGACGTCATCATAATAATAATGGACTTGTGCATTCAAAGTTCAAAGGTTTATGCCGACTATGTTATTATTTGTGTGGTACGACATTTCAGTTTGTCCCACATATAACGAAACCTACACTTTCAGATAACTTCCGTGTGCCAGATAAATTTTATGCGAACACTTTTTTTTTGTTTTCTTTGCAAGAATGTACTCGTAGCGTCCCTGCTCATGGGCAATTGTAATTAGACAAAAATATTTCCATTGGGCAACGGCCATAATCTTCTACTAATAAGGTAGCAGCAACTTGCCTATTTGGGTCATGCATTTGAAGATATCAAAAAGGAGATTAATTTATATATATTCCAACCGCTGTAGCTGAGAGAGTGTGTGCATGTGACCACTATTCGAGACTTTTTGTTTGCATGAAACATCAAATGATAATAAAATTAATTTTTCTAATTTTTAATATTTAATTTCTCGACAAGTAGTGACAAATTTCGACTGTACCTCCGCCATGGAAAAGTTTCTCATAAAAAAATCAATCCGCCATTCACAGGCGCCATAAAACTGTAGGTACCTACATTTATGGAACAACACCAACACCCACATCGTAAATTGGAAGCGAAATACGTAGCAATACAATGGATGTAAAATCAAGAATTTTATGCATAATTATCGATAATATCTCATTTATACATACACCCGGACAATATTTATAATTTTTCCAACACAACATGGAAAAATATGGCTTACTACCTGCATAAACTTCGTAAGAATGTTATTTGAAAATCCATTAGGTACATTCGGTATTGCTTTCTCCATACTTATTAACAGGAAATTGGATACTTTTCTGCTCGCATTCACGCAGATGCTCTAATGGCAACGATAATAGGGAAAACATAGCAATGCATACACATACTCCGATAAACATCGCTGGATACACACACACCCACACATATATAAACATACATACATATATATATATATGCATAGGTAGGTCCATATAAACAACCATATTTGTCCAGCTGACCTCTCTAATCAGACGCGTCATAAATTAAGGCAATTTTCCAGTGACGCCAATGGGCTATGGAACTTAATTAAGTTGTAATCGAACACCAACCAAACAAATACTCGTATCTACGTACACCAGTTGGTGTGTGAGAAGCATATGGGAGCTATGTGCTTAGGTTAGAGATGAGGTAAAGATTGTCGCTAATGTTGCAGGCAGGAATGCCAATTACCTCTGGTATTATATACCCATATGTACATAAGCACAAGGTGGGCCATATAGCATTTACTTTTTGAACCACCTATTTTTTTGAGAATGGTAACACAAATGACATGTCAAATGTGTTCATAATTTACTTAAAGGTTTGAAATTTACGAAATGGGACGCTATTCGCTTGAACAAAATTGGAAAATATTCAAAACCTATTTCCAAAGTGGTGAGTCTTCTTCTTCATTTCTGATTTTCACATCGGTGGCTACGTCAATAAGCAAAATTGTCGGATTTGGGGCTCAGAAAATCCACACGTTACTGTAGAGAAGCAAATGCATCCACAACGAGTCACTGTTTGGTGCGGTTTTTGGTCTGGCGGCATCATCGGGCCATTGTTGTTGTTTCCAAAAATTGAAGAGGATGACATGGACGACATTTGGTTTCAACAGGACGGTGCAACTTGTCACACTGCCAAAGTTACACTCGAACTTTTGGCTACCGCTTTGAAAACCGAATAATCAGCCGAAATTCTGATATCAATTGGCCGCCTCGGAGCTGTGATTTAAGCCCGTTGGACTATTTTTAGTGGGGAGCCGTTAAGGACAAATGCTATGCGAACCATCCAGAGACGATTGATGCTTTAAAACACGAAATCGAAGTTGCCATTCATGAAATTGGAGCCCAAACAATCGAAAATGTGCTTAAAAATTGGGTTGATCGAATGGCCTACTGTAAGGCCAGTCGTGGCAGTCATTTGAACGATATTATTTTTCATTCATAAATGACAATGTTCAATCTTCAAAGTAAAAAAAAAAGTTTGAAAAAATATCGATTAGTTTTTTTTTTTATAGCCGATTCAAAAAGCAAATTTTACATGGCCCACCATATATAGGTATGTAAAGGGTATTTCAAAGGACACCCCCATATGTTTTAAAAATATGTTTTCTAAAATAAAAAATGTAAAAATTTACATTCTTTCAGAGTTGACTATTAAATACGGTTCTTAACAATTACCATACTCGTATATGTGAAAAATGGCATAATTTATATGCCCCCTATGAGGACGTCCACATCTCAAATCCGCCAAACAGGCGATTCATGAATGCCTTATTGTTGAGAACGTCGAGATATCCATGTGAAAGGTTGTTCAGCAAACCTTGGCGCTGCAGCAACAATATTCTGAACAGGACTTTCAGTTTTAAATCTGCCGCTCCATTTTCTATCCTCCGCAGAAGAAGTTATTGGACATTTTTTCACCAATCTTTGATTTGTCGACACATTTCGAAGATGATTTCCACCAAAACAAAAAAAAATTTTGCGATATTTTGTTGCAAAAAATCGAATATTTTCATAATAAGTTTCAATAACTTTTCCGCATTGTTCTATCGTGTAAAATTTCATATCTGCCTACTTGACAAATGTCAAAGATGGTATAAAAAAAGGAATTATTTAGGAAGTATTCACTACTGAAGTCTTTTGAAAGACCCCTTATATGTATGAATGAGTAGAAATTAAGAAGTCAAAAAAAAAAAATGTTTTCTCTATTTTTTCTACCAAAATTTATTAGAGAAATTTTGAATGCAAATGTGTTCAAGACTTGCAAACCCACTTAAAGCTATCTTTACCATTTAAATCATCATTTGAAGAGTTTCATTCGCTTTAAAATGGAATTACCTGTAAAGAAAAAAAATAAAGCTGTTTAGTATATATTTTTTCTTAATTTTAATAATAATTATTAAATGAAGTGCATTTATTAGTAAATACAATAAATTAATGTTAAATATATTGGAATTATATTTAAGCCCTTAAATTCATCTCACTTTTCTTTCTTCTTCTAAGAAAGTAAGGTAGGAAAATCTGTATACTCCAGAGATGCTTGCTTTCATTTATGCAATGAATAATAAATACTTGCCATTAGAGCCAAAGCCATATTAATGTCAAACCACACCAAATGCAAAAATGTTGGAATTTAAAATGAATTTTTCCGGCATAAAATTTCAAAGGAATAAATAAACGCGTCTTGAAGAATATAAATAAGTAAACAAATAGAAAAACACAGAGAGTCACAACAAAATTTAATGTCCGGGGAAATGGGTTCGCGCAAGTTTTGGCACTTTAGGGAATTTTGTTATATACTTTAATGAGAAACTCAAGTTTCGGTTGGTAGTCAACTAAAGCTGCAGTCATGTCCGCGTGTGAACAGACTTAGCAAAGCAATGCCATGGAGAGTTATTTAATACTTTATGGCCGTTGGGGGGCTAATTTTGCGAGCGATGGTAACTTAAATACAAGTACATATCCTTTCGCTTCTTTGGAAACAGAGAGGGAAATTATTAAATTTTCAATGAATTTTCATAAAAGAAAAAGAATTTAATAAGCCTTTTTTTGTTTGAGTAACAGAAATTGTTACTTGTTGGAAGTCAATGAGATGGTTAATTATTTGGTCGTACATATAAGCGATTTATGCTGCACTTAATGATTCTAAATAATTGAGGGCTGATGGCTATCTCGACTGCGTCTTCTGAAAATAATCCCATTAGTCACAAATTTTGTACCACTTTTACTAGCTTAATGTAAAAAGTCTTCTCATTTTGTAAATTATTATACACCAAATTATGAAGTTTTATAGATTTTTAATTAGTTTTCTTTACAGCACAGTTTAAAGGACCAGTTTTAGGTTCCCTTTGAATTTCTTAAAGATAATTTAAGCTGTATTCTTTTGCAGGTCGGTCCTTAATACCAGTTTTTTGCCGAGATGAATTTTTAAAGTCACTGTAAATACCACATCACACATAAAACGTTCTGAGAGCGCTTATGGTAAAATTTGTTTAAAATTTCTATTGGAAACATCAAATGGCGTCTAGCAATTCTAGAAGTCACCCATATAAAAAAAAATGGTTTAACAAATATTAGGGAAAAGTAATCCATTATTTTTGCATAAATTTCGTTAAATATGCACCGTTCTGTTACATAATTTGTTGCCATTTTAAAGGTATAAAGCTACCTCTCTCATAGAAGTCTTGGTTCTTATTGGCGAAAAGTCTAGTAAACGACTTTCACAATCTTCTCTTGCTACCAATTTTGTATTACTCAGAAAGAAAGTAGTAATGAGAGGCACCAGGTTCGGGCTATATGGTGGATGCATTAAAACTTCCCAGCCAAGAGTTTCAGGCGAGTCACTATAAACTTGTTTTGCCTTGCGTTGTCCTGAAGAAACACAGGAACAGGAACACGGGTTTTTCTGGTCAATCACTAGCTTCAAACGTACAGCTGTTGAAAGTAGAGATCTGAATTTAGTATTTAGCCATACGGAAGCAACTCATAATAAATGATTGTTTTCAAGTCCCACCAAAGACACAGTAGAACCTTCTTGGCCGTTAGTTCTGGTTTGGCCACCGTTTAAGCCGCTTCTTCACGCTCTGACCACGATCGTTTTCGCACATTATTGTCGTATGTATGTGTCCCATTTTTCATCCCCAATCACCATACGTTTAAAAAATGGGTCGATTTCTTTCCGTTTGCTAAAGGCTTCGCAGATGAAAATGTAGCACACACACAAATAGGCCTTTTTGAACTCAGTTTCCCGCAAATGGTTTAAAACTGTTTTATGGTCGATCTTTAGCTCCTGGGTGATGTTACGCCTGCTAACATGCCAGCCAACTTCGATTATTTGTGTGATTTTACCGGCATTTTCGACATTTTCCACATCTTCCTTAACATCCAAAATACGTGCACGGAATCGACGAAACTAAAATTGCACGGATCAATGCCGCCAGTTTTTTCACGTACATTCGTGAATTCACAAATATTTATTAAAGTTTCGTGCGGAACTACTCATTTAGTTGGGTTTTTACATTCCAAAATTTACCAGCACACCATCTACATATTTTGACAGATGGCACCAATGTAAAATATTATATATGATAAGCGGTTTTCAGCGCCCTTTTGCAGGTCAGATGCATAGGAATACAGCTTTTATATTCGCAATGCGCTATATTTTAAGCCAATATATTTGCGGTCTAAATAAAAAATACTGATCGAGACTCAAAAATATTAGAAACGTGATTTCAACTGCGTTTGTTACTTTTTCCTAGAATTATAAAACTTTGACGACCCACTCGAGTTTTTTGGCTGGAGCAGGCAAATTGTGGGCTTAGTACTAGAGATGCTGAAATCAAATTACAACACCTCAGTGGCCAATTTATAGTCAATAATCTTGAGGGATGCTCATCTCAAGCTATGTGACGTGCTGCTATGTTACCTCTGACGTCGGCTTCGTTTTTTTTAAGTACGAATCAATGATGCACTCGACTTGCAAGCCATACTTTAGGATGCACATTATTAGGAGCCGCAAGTCTCCAGAGGAATGTTTTCACTCCAAATAAGTTTCTTTTACTATCTAAGCATGGCGTAATTTGTAACAGTGAAAAAACTTATTATTATCAAAAAGTTAGAAATTCTTTATAAAAATCCGCCGCCACTTTTCATTGATTTGTAATCCATTCACCAAACCGGTGACGCAAAAATGATCCAAACCGCTTAAGTTTCTGCTCCAGTTAGTTTTCATGTGGGAGTAGCCTAACATCTTCCCTCCAAAACTGAGGCTCAGTCTACGGGCAAAAGCTGAATCTTCAAGAAAAGCGGCGAAGCGATGCTATCGCAGTTCACCGCATGAGCTCGTAGTGGCTATTAACAGTAAAAGTGAAACAAATATACATATTTATAGATATCGCATATTCGATTGCAAAAAAGTTGATGTTTCAAGTTCGTAGTATAGTGCAAAACCCACACTCGCATCAAAAGTCAATTTTAAATACTAAATTGATTAAAATGATAGCTGCCATTATTACTTTCGCACTGCGAGCAAATTGAATTTAATCAGTATATGCGTTGGTGTTGTATTTCCACGCTAATCTGCACCTTTATTATTGGTGTACGAGGTGTGGTTATCATATAACAAGACTGATGCTGCTAGAGAAGAAGTACGAGAAGTAGTACATCTATTTATTCGCATTAGAGTTGAGTTTTTTTTTTCGTTTCGTTGGAAAAAGGTTAATGAGAGACAAAAAGGTTAATGAGAGACAAAAAGACTGGCTGGAGTATTAGAAATAGATCATCTCTTCATATCAATAAATTCTTTCATATTCTCTAAAATACTAAATCCAGTAGCATCTACCTAGTTTTTCAGCTCTCTGCTTTCTACCGGTAATTAATTGACCTCTGAGTTATAATCAACTCAACTCTAAATCGTTTTTGATTCAAATTTTTCCTTCGCTAACCATATTAACAATATGGTGCCGAAGATCTTTTCTAACATAGCTTCTCTGCTTCTCCATTTTAAAGACTTCCAAGAGCACTATACCAAGAAACCCTTTGCAAATCCCAAGCTAGGCTAAAATTGGTATTTGCATCAATAGTTTGGGATCCAGTTTTATTCGGCGCTCTCAGACACATTATACAGTCCGCACACGACATTTTCTATAGTCTCGTCAATTGCCCCGTTTTTCTGCAGCAGATTAGCCTTAATGTTCCTCACAGGGCACTAACTTTTGCCATTCTGCCATTTTCTGCAAATTTGCTAAATCAACTTATTCTAATTTTTCTTCGGCCGCCGTAGCCGAATGCGTAACTACCATTCGGAATTCACAGAGAACGTAGGTTCGAATCTCGGTGAAACACCAAAATTAAGAAAAACATTTTTCTAATAGAGGTCGCCCCTCGGCAGGCAATGGAAAAACCTCCAAGTGTATTTCTGCCATGAAAAATCTCCTCATAAAAATATCTGCCTTTCGAAGTCGGCTTAAAACTGTAGATCCCTCCATTTGTGGAACAACATCAAGGCGCACACCACAAATAGGAGGAGGAGCTCGGCCAAACATCCAAAAAGGGTGTACGCGCCAATTATATATATACATTTATAAGAGCTTTTAATGAGCTGGACAGCATCTCTAGAAGCTTTACCGAATTCCGCGTGAGAATATGAAAAAGATAATGCGTCGACTCATTCGGAATTTTCAGCTAAAAGGCATCCCAGCTCAGCATCCCAATGTCAGACGATCTGCCTTTAGAACGAAATTTGAGTCCGTAGAAGCAGTGAAAGGAAAAACGGCAAGGAGTTCTGAGGCAGCTGATAAAAGAATACATACAAAACTGTTGCGGAAAGTGGAAGCTTCACATGAAGCATTGTAAGGATAGCGGGACGGTGTAGTATATAAATAAAGGCGATGATGAGTAAAAATTATTTAATTTAATTTTTATTTGACAAAAGTTTTCATATCACATATACCATAAGAAGCGCAGCGATAGATTTCGGCAAAAAAAAAAATTAATAAGTAAATAACTGTATGAAATCGAAAAAAAAAATTGTTTGCGTCGTCAGTTTTATTTTTTAATAGCCACACTTCGTAATCTTCAACTTTTTGTGCAATACAAATTTTCACAAGTCTTTTGAGGCTTTGTAATGAAGTCGTTTTATCACTTCGTTTCCTGCGCATTCAAGCGGGTTGACGCTTATGACGTAACCGATTCTACGGAATAATACCATAATACAACAAATACTTAAAATTATGGCCCCAATTATTAAAAGCGATTTTTATGGCGCACATAATACTAAGCCAGACTGTTAACCACACCAAACCCAGAACCCCAACCAAAAGCAAGCCGTAAAGTTATGGCTTTCTCCTCCTCTTCTTCCACTTCTACTTCTTCCTCGCCTCCTCTTCGAATTACATCTTACCAGTGTTCGGATAGTTGGTTGGAAGTGCAACCAATATGGTTTAGCTCACACCTCAATGCACAGGCCATAAAAATCACACCCGGCGCACACATACACATACATACATACAGGCACACTTAGCATGTGTGTGTATGTATGTGGTATGTAAGAGTACACTCGTATACGTATTTTTTCTGGGTTTATGCATTGCCAAGTGGCAATTGTAGCAGACGCAAACGCGACAAAAACAACAAAAAGAAATAAAAGAAGCAGGCAAATTAAACAAAACAAGAGACATGACGATGCGGCCCGATGAACTGCTATAAACGAGCATGGCCTGTGCACTCTGCTGACGCCGTCGCTGCCTTAACGACGAGTATGAGAAATGAAATGCGATGGAGTGGAAGGGAAAGAAATGAAGAAATGCAGCACCAAGGCGTGCTTCTACTCAACGTGACACTGCGAGGAGCTTAACAACCGAGCAATAATAGCAAATAGCAACAAAAGACATTAACATGAAATATTGTGAAAATAGTAAAAAGACGCAACAATAAACCTTAATAGCTGCACACAATAACTAATCAAAATAACAATAAAACACGCAGCATTTCAACATTCAACATTTAACATGCACCATTCACACAAATGTGACTAAACATACACACACACGCACACATTCAATTCCATATAGATACGAGCATACATACATATAATCAACGGCAAGGCAGATGCAGAGAGGCAACTAGCAACGTGCAACGTCTTTGGTGCAACACAATGCTTAGGGAGCGTTGTTAAAGGGGCGTAATTTGAGATGGCATAGGCGCTCACTCAGGCCAGGGGAAAAGGACAAACGAATGAGTGTTCAAGTCGTTTAGTGACTGCCATACAATTGGCACAGTGTGAGAGAAGAGAGAAATTTATGTAAAAAAATGTTGAAATTGAAAATTGAAATTTGAAAAGGTCAAGCCAAGGAGCACCAGGAAATTTGGTGGCTCTTAAAATACTCAGGCTAAAGAGCCCATTGTATTAAAAGCTCTGGAAAGGGGGTAGATAGTCAAGGAGGGAAGGAGAAAAATATCAGAGAAAGAGATAGGGAAGAATAGAGACAGAGATAGAGATAGTTAGTCCTGTGAGAATTTTCCAGATTCTTTGGCAAATCTGTAAATATCCTCCAGTTTTAGAGAACGAATATTACTCATTCTCATGACATCGGAACCCAACACTCGTAGCCGTGCTCTAGCAAAGGCAGGACTTCTCGGCCATACCCCCACTCGAATATGTTTCTCCACCACTCGTTCCAGACTTTTCAACATGAACGATGTCAAACTTATTGGTCTAAAACTTGTTGCTAGAGAATAGTCATCTTTTCCAAAAATCAGATGAATCCAATTTAAAAGTTTAATAGAAATAATATATCCAAAAGTTGTTCTTTTTTTACAGAAAATGCGCAACTCCTTCAACGAAAAGAATTAAGAAAAACAAACGAGATGTCTCAAGAACTTCAAATCTGCACTTTCACATACCAAAACCTAATAAGCTATTAAAGTGCATACGAAAACCCGTAGATTTGGGATGAAAAGTTTAGTTTTTATACTAAATTTTCAAAATTCGATTTATATGGGTTTGTTAGATAAGGAGCTATATATGAGTATATATATGTAGATACATTTCTTTTGGCGCGTACGTCCTCTATTAGCTATTGGGCAGAGCTTTTCCTCCTATTTGTGGTGTGCTTTTTGATATTTTTCTAATTTTAAACCGCCTCCGAAAAGCAAATTGTTTTTCATGGGAGATTTTTATGTGAAAAGTGTTCATCGCGCGCTTATGGATATGGACCAGCGGACCAGCGGATTGGCCACCAAGATCGTGTGATATCACACCATTAGACTTTTATTTGTGGGGTATGTAAAGTCTAAATTCTTAGTGGACAAACCAGCTTCGGCTAGGGCATTGGAAGCCAATATTACTAAAGTTATTCACGAGATATCGACCAAAGTCCTCCAGCGAGTCATTCAAAATTGGTGTTTACGGATAGTCGAATTATGGCGCAGTTGCGGCCATTATTTGGAAGGGATTATCTTTAAAAAATAAATGTCATGAATGGTTCTCCACAAAAGTAATAAATACTGCCCAATTAATTTTAATTAGGCCAAAGTTCTGATCACTTTTAGGGCATGAGTATCGATGCTGTTCAGCAAACAGTCGAAACAGCCAGCTAATGCCGCCTCAGACCGATAACTGGTTTTTTATGAGACAATTTTTCCATGGCAGAAATATACTTGGAGGTTTAGAAATACATGGAAGATTTTTTTCCTTTGAACTTATTTTAAATTTAAACTTATTTTAAAATTTGAGAATATGTGATTATTTTATTACTACAAATAGTGTAGGGTTTTATAGTATGGAGCACACTATCCGATAAACGCACGCTCTGTGACTTTGCTATTTTCCCAAATATCTTATATAAGATCAAGAGAAAGAAATACAATGGCCTCAAACTGCATGATTTTGGTGGACAAGTCACATCAGCCGGACACGTGATAATGAAATTTTCGAGGCGAAGAAAATTTTCGAAGTTAGTAAAAGCGTCAAATAGTGTGGTATTAAGTTCTTAACCACAACTTTGAGATCAAACTGATATGAAAATAAAAAGGTTTTTGTTAGATAAATTCCTCGTATATATGTATACATTTAATGGCGATAAGTGAATAAGTTAATTAAATTTTTGTTATACAGTAACTTTTATTCTCGTAAAGATTATTTTTTAAATAATAAAAAAAGCCATGATTTACAAAGCATTCGCCTTTTTTTCTTTTAAAAATTACACTAGAAATGTAATTTCTATGAAATTCAAGTACCAGTTTTTTAATAGAAATTTAACAGCTGGGACTAATGGATATTTTCTATTTAACATTAAGCATTAAACAAATTAGCATAAAAATTAAAGCTCTAGAGTTACTTTGGATTTGTTCACCTATAGGTGACACTGGGAATTGAAGGGATAAGTACTCTTTATCAAGTTTCCGCAGGAATAGTGCATAATCTTGTATAAGCACAAGCAAGCGACCCCCAATTCGAATGCAATTGCGACAAAAAATAACTTAGAGAGTTACGGAGTGTGACTCTTTACTTACCATAGCAGATGCTAATATACTCACATGCACTTTAAAGTCTGACCAGTCTAACTACCACATATTTTGGTATCGAAGAGCACTCATTATTTTATCATTAGCAAAAAATGCATAGCAAAAGAAATTTAGGACGGTACCTCAATTAGAAATACCTATACTTTATTTACAAGTTAAGTCAAAAAAGAAAGCCCGTCTGGACTTGTTTGCCAAGTGGAGGCTAAAAAACCTGTCTTTGAATCCAATGGCATGGATCATAAAACTAAGTGATTAAGTTATTCATATGGCTTAATACTCATATTCATTATTTTGAATTCTTTATTTTTGCTTATAAATAACACATCACTGTTATAAACTTATATTATGCACCTCGTTCTGCCTGCCTAGCACACTGTACATGTTGATTGAAGGGTAATTTAAGATATGCACACACGAACTCACTGAGCTTCGTGTTGGCAAATGCAGCGACGCTCTAGAATGGGATCAGCAGCTAAATAAATACCAATAGGCTGGAATTTATACAATTCAATATGAAGAGAAAAGTACCCAGAAATACGAATTAGAAAAAGAAAATCCCTTCGGCGAAATGGCACATTAGCCTTTTGAACGGAATTTTTTAAGGATAAAAGGGCAGGGATTATAAAATACAAATACATGCCTTCTAGTATTAAAATTTGTATATACATGTGCATATATTTTTTTGTAGGATGACCGCATACACATACAGACATGGAATTGTGAAGACCCTGGCTTTTCCAAGAAAAAGTTATCTCAACGACAGCAGACGACATACAATTACAGAAAATTGTCAGTGTGCTGCCTTCTAATATTTCAATACTTGTAGCATCTGTAGATAATAGAAATTTTTTTTGCGGATCTAGGTCCATTTTCTAGTCTATTCTTTAAGTTTATATTGACACTTTATTTTTGCATATTCATTCTCCCAAGCGCTTGTTGAACTCCCGGGCCGATATAATGAAAGGCCAGTTGATATTCCCATTAAAATATTGTAGCTTATTTACGAACCACAAACCGGATTATGGATTACTGACAAAACGAAAAGAGTCTAAGAGCGGCACTTTAAAATGAGGAACAATTTTACGTCTTGGTTAATAAATCGTACTCTATTGGTAGAGATGTAAAGTCTACTGTCAAGTTGAATTTGACTTAACCTGCGACACTTGCCTAATATGAAAGAGGCTCATTATCAAATACAAAAACATCCGTTTCTTCATCTATCTTTGGTGCTTCATCCATTAATTTAGTCAGCCTCAACGACGAAGCCGAACGGGTTGAAATTATTCGATTTCATTCATCAAGTTAGTGATACGGGGGTCTTTAGCATCACTTGCAAGCATTATTTTATAAATTAAGATGACTGGCTATATCCAAATCGGAAAAGAAGAAAATAAATCGATCACTTTGCGATAGGCAAGGCATGGTTCTGGGGTTTTCACAAACATCGGCCCTGCAAAGGATCCGCGCCCCTTGACGCACGGATACCGCGACTTTGGAAGGCTACCACATCCTATGCCATTTGACTTTTACGCTTCTATAAGAATGCTGTTCAACAAATAAAGATGCTCGAGCAGTGGTACGCATTTCTCGCACTTTGTACACTGTTAACGAGGAAACCATTGGATTTCAGCGATCCCTAACGCTGGAAAATGCCAAGTCGCAGTAAAGTGAAAAGACGCCGCTAACAGAACGATAGTATTCTTCGAAAGGATACGTACTTTCTGCAATAGATGGGCCGAAATATGTGATTGATCTCAGCTGGAAGGCGTTAGCACTAAAGCTAACAAAGAAGAAGAAGCCGATTCAAAGATCATCGAACTGACGTACTGCTGAGAGATGGATGAAGTGCTGACTGAAATTTTAGTGCGTTCTGCGAATGCAATGCCGATTTTGCGCCATATTCGAGTATTCTTAGCCCTACATTACATTTCCATCTAGCGCGATGTGTGCGCGTTCCAGAGCCTATCGGCCGTAAACTGATTGGAACTTACCACTACTTTCCATAAGATATATTCGATGTGCCGAATATTGAAAAAAAAAAAACGTGTTTGTGGGCAAAGAGTTGCTGTATGGAGTGAGGTAGTAATTCAGCACACCCCAAAAAGCGTTTGCGGTTAAGTAGAACACCGTTCAGGGAAGCTTACAGCTCCATTACAAATGCGAAAGAAATATCTCGGCCATTTGCAGCCAATTAACATAGTTAGTTAGTTACTTTTATTGGGCCTTAGGACATCCGACTTCTTATGCAGTCTATTGTGCTTGACCCCAAATCTATAATTGAAGGTTTCTAAAAAAAGTCAGCACTTTCACGCGGATTTTTTATATTACCAACGGATCCCGAGTCACATCACCTAGACGACTGAGTATTCGTCTTGCAAAAGCGGCACATACACAAAACATATGCTCTGTGGTTTCATCGCTCAGCTCACAATAACGACGGACGCTTGCTAGTACTAATCCTAATTTCTTTAAGTGATAATAGAGTCCGGTGAGAGTTCGTAAGGTCAGATTTATATACAGATTTAAGAGCCTATTTAGCACTCTTTTAGAAAGTCTCTCATTGTGTTATATGTTTCCGTCCTAGACGTTACATCCAGTATTGTATGAATGCCGTGTTCCCACAGTACTTGACAATTTCCTTTATGTGGGCTTTGATAAGCCCGCAGAAGGGTTTTGTCTATGGAATTTTGATGCAGTACTTAATTTCGGTACACATTACGCCTGCTCATTGCCGTCATGGCCTTCGTTTTCTGGTACCCAGCTAAACAAAACGGTGTTTTTTGCTCTCGGAGTATTGTGTGAGATTAGAATGATTGGCCAAGGAGTGGGCACACTTGGACGAAGAAACCGAATTTGGCATTTGTGATTGTGTGAGACAGTAGTGCATTTAGGGCTGCCTGGCAGTCTGACATTATAGAGATGCGTTTCGAAGCATTATCTCTTCCTAAGCACTTCAGGTCAATGGAATGTTTTTTTAAATAGGTGCTCGTGCAAATAATTCCAGCTGCCGAGGTAGATTGTGCGCAGATCTCATCATAATTTGAGAATGCATTTTTGGGAGTTTTATTTTTAATACAATGGGCTTTAGAAGCACTCTACTCTTGAGTTTACACCCATTTTTCACCAACAAACATATTTTAAAGTAGGTCTTACCGTGGTAGGCCTATTAACTGACACACTTATATATATGTATATGTATAATTGACGCGTACACCCCTTTTGGGTGTTTGGCCGAGCTCCTCCTCCTATTTGTGGGGTGCGTCTTGATGTTGTTCCTCAAATGGAGGGACCTACAGTTTTAAGCCGACTCCGAACGGCAGATATTTTTATGAGGAGCTTTTTCATGGCAGAAATACACTCGGAGGTTTGTCATTGCCTGCCGAGGGGCAACCGCTATTGTTTATTGTATTGCTAAAAATGTTTTTCTTAATTTTGAGTTTTCACCGAGATTCGAACCGAGGTTCTCTCTGTGAATTGCGAATGATAGTCACGCACCAACCCATTCGGCTACCCCACTTAGTGTAAGCTTTTATAGGAGAATTCAGTTGCTGTCTTGCAGTACTTTGTATCTATACTTTTAAAACAAGCAAGATCACTACTTGGCGGATAAATTCGGAGGTCACATTGAACGGAGAACCGGGCTCAAGCTAGAACTCCATACATAGCGTTCTGGGCATTGTGACTTTTGGGAGCTTTATTCAGCTAACAAATCTGATATATCTAAATAAAGCTCTGAATGGCATACCGCCTGGAGCGCTAGGTATTGAGTTCCAGCTTGATTGAGCTAAAGACAATACTACCACAGTCTGTAGTAGTTTCAAATTTTATTTTTAATTTCAGTGTACTTTTCATTTGGGGTAACACATTTTTTGGATGGCGAACCTATATTTTTGAATGGGGCTTGCGGCAGACAAATGATTACACACAGTCTAAGCTAATATTAAACAAAGTGCGAGCGCAAAAAACCGTTCAATTTATCTTCTGCGTTTATAATTTTTTTTTTAATTCCCGGGAGCATTATTTAAAATACGTGAGCACGCTACACCCCAGAAGATTTGTGTAGCACAAAGCATAGACAAAAAACACAAATACAAACATATGTACTTAATTCGAAATGCTAAATTATAATTTAACAAATTCTTACTTTTTCAAAGGCGCAGCAACACACGCCCGCAAAGCGTAGCACGAAAACACCACCACCAACACCAAAAAATAAGTGTTCAGAGCCAGCGTGAAGTCTAAATTGGTACGTGGAAAAAATTTGTTTCTAAAGAAAAAGAAAACCTGCGGCTACAAATGATTTTTATCGCACAGATTATGCATGAGCGCAACGCGCTGCAACAATCATATCAACCCGCAGCAACGTGCCACAAAAACGCCAAATAGGACAAACGGCAAATGTTGCACCTAAACGAGCAGCAACTACAAGTAACGGAGTGCAGAAGAGTTGAAAAGCTGCTGAGTGGAATGAGCAACAAAAGTGGGAGTAGGAGTTGAGGGAGTCAAGGGAGTTGAGAGGCGTGATAGCAGCAGCAAAACCAGCCGCTGGCTGGGCACGAACGACGCGCGCTGAACAAAAACTTGGATGTTCGGCAAGAGGTAAATTTTGGTGTAACGGCAGTAATAAAAAGAAGAAGAAGACCAAAAAAAAGCACTACTAAATTATTAATATACATAATAACTGAAAACAATATAAAAATGTGCAAGCAAACGCCGAATTTGTGAAAAAATGAAAATTTGAACTGCCAATGAGCCACCGCTCGTTTAGCACAAAATTTGTAGTTGCATAAACTTGGGGAGCAGGAAATAGTAAAAGTTGACAGCGTTGAAAGTCGCATGACTTTTCCACACATTTTACTTGTTCTGGCATACAATTTGCTACGGTTTGAACTTTTCCAGTTTTTCTGCGAACGCATTGCATAAAAAAAGCTAAATTATTTTTCCGAGAAAATTAAACAAAAATTTGAAGCCCGCAGCTAACGCACTGCGCCACTTGCAAAATAAAGTACCCAAGAGCACTTGCCACACATACAAGCACACATATGCACGCATACAAAAGAGCATATTTTTATGTAGCGTACACTTGCAACATGAATCAAATCACTTCTATAGAGTTGTAAGCACGAGTTGACAACTTGTTAGTTGTGCCTGCGTTAAGCAATGAATTTGCTGTTGCAACTGTCATTGTGTAACAGTAGATTAACTAAATGACAAGACGGAAGCGACACAGCGTCGACAGTGGCACACGCATGCACTCACTTATGCATACAGGCACACTTATGTGCAACTAGCCAGCTTGAGTGGCAACTACAACATAACTTACAAATTTAATGGTTGTCGACAACCAACAACATATCCTTAGCAACATGTCACTAGCAACCTCTCAAGTTAGCCTCATCTCCCTCGACGGTCCTCGCATCATCTACCATGTATTAGGCTCTTATTTGGTTTCTCTTTCTTGTTTTGTATTTTTGCTGATAGCGCCTATTTCATTAATAGCAGAGACGGACGAACAGTTATTGAAAGCCTCGCTCGCTAACTTCCGCCCGCCCGCACGCTGCTTACTTAGGACCTCTCTACGTGAATCACATCCAAGTAAATCGTTAAAAGGTGTCAACATTGTCACCATTTTCATCGCTTAAACATAATAAATGTTGCCAATGTTGCCAATGTCGCCTGCCACAATGTCGCGCCGTCGCCATCGGCACGCTAGTTAAGTGCCACATTGGCGTATTGAGTGCTACATATACATGTATGCAGGTAGATGCTTGCAGCTAACAGCCAATGCAGCATATTGCTTTTGTCACACACACACACACACATAGCCATGGTGAGTTGGTTGATTGGATCACTGCGAAGTCTCTTGGCGCTAATAATGTTGTATCTAGTTTTTAACTCCTTGCGTATTATCTATTGTATTTTATTTTTATAACCTGCTTGTTATTGTTGTTTCAATTTTGTTAAACGATTTCGAGTTGGCGCAATCCCCGTAGTGACTGTTGAGCTTCGTTTAGCATTCCGCTACACCGCGCCACTTCACTTGCAATTCACTTCACTCATCCACGTACAGGAATATGTTCAGCAAGAAATATATATTTGTATATACGATTATATCCAGTATAGCATATTTATAAACATGGACATTGACATTAAGAGTCAACCCCAGCTGAATATAGTTTACCTTTTCAACTCCCTTTTAATTAAGTTTAATATTAACTTCCAAGCATTTCCAACTTTCAGAAGCAGACACATATACATATAAATCTAAGAATACACCAGAGGGCGTCAAGTTGTTCTTAAAATTTATAGATGACTTCGTGTCGGCAACTGAAGTATTCTACTGGCGATTCTGCATAAAAAACTCCTACGCAACATAGCTCTAAAATGGATTTCGAGCGCCCCAGTTGGATTAAAGTAAAAAACTGCAGGGTGTCACTATTGCTGTGCTCTATAACGGAAGGATTTGTGCGAAAGAAAATCATTAATTTCTTGTTCCCAAAGGTCACATACGTACATATCAAATACGTGGTAAAAAAGTTCCCGAAATACATTCAGGAAATTTAAAATACGAGCTTACTCCTCAAAAGTGATATTATCGCCTTCAAAGCACTTCCCACCAACTGCAACGCACTTATGTCAGCGTTTGATCTAGTCCTCGAACAATTTCTAGAACTCTATTTTCAGTATAGCAATCAGAGCCGTAGCCGAATGGGTTGGTGCGTGATTACCATTCGGAATTCACAGAGAGGTCGTTGGTTCGAATCTCGGTGAAAGCAAAATTAATAAACACATTTGCCCTTCGGCAGGCAATGGCAAACCTCCGAGTGTATTTCTGCCATGAAAAAGCTGCTCATAAAAACCATTTGCCGTTCGGAATCGGTTTAAAACTGTAAGCCCCTCCATTTTTGGATTAACATCAAGACGCATACCACAAATAGAAGTAGAAGCTCGGCCAAGCACCTAATAGAAGCGTACGCGCGAATTATTTATTTCTTATTTAATCAGATCCATCTTCGACTTTCCCATTACTTCTTTTCAGCTACTAAAACGTGTGATTTTTGAGGAAACCCTATTAAGTGAATTTAGCGACTGCCAGATGGTATTCGTTACGTTCTTGGCCAAAAATTTCACTATGTGGCGCTGCGTTATCATGGTGCAAAATAGACGAGTTGTTTTTCCACGAATCATTTCGTTTTTGGCAAATTGCTTCGCGTAAACATCTCATCCCGCGCAAATAAGAATTTTTAGTAACTGTCGAATATTCTGGCGAAAATTCGTGGTGTGCAATAACGTTGTAATCCACAAAAACCGTGAGCATCGCTTTCTTTTTTACTGAAAACGAGATGCTTTTTTTTTTTGGTCTTGGTTCATTCGGAGCTTACTACTCACTCGCTGATGTCTAGATTGCATGTCGTACTCATAAACTGACGTATCGTCTCCAGTAGAGATGCCTTGGAAATCATGTATTTGGCGATGTCAAGGTAACCCCTTTTTGCATGAAATTCAGGTCGTTTGGGACCAACTTTACACCAACACGGCGCAAACCCAAATCATTAACTACAATGTCCTGAATGGATCCATAAGCAATGTTCAATCCCTCTGCCAGCTTTCTGATAGTTAATTTGCGAATGTTCGCCATCCTCAACAGACTCACGATCTCTTCTCAAGTGTGCATGTACTCGTAAATGGCTGTTTTCTTTAGAATTTCATCACCAAAACAGTTTTCCCATATTTCTAAGGTTTTCGCATCATTGAATCCTTTTTTGACGCTAAATTCAATACAAACTCGTAGTTATCGAGTGCAGAAGTAGATTTACTCAAGACGGCGTAATTTTTACAAAGGCCAAGCAACGGCGATAAAGTTTTGGTAAGAATGTTAATCAGAGATGTGGAAACCCTGGCGGTCTCTCCAGGAACTTTTCAAAGAAAAACTAAAAAAAATTAAAAATTATTAGGAATTACTAACTAAAACTGAAAATAAGAAAGCTCGAAATTCTTTTCAAAGCTATGCTTCAATGGACCTCTTTGTTGAGAATTGTCAATAGATATCTTCAGCCGCCGAAACAAAGTAGAGAAAAAATTTGACCCACCTTAAAGTGCATATATATACATATATACCTATAGAAACCTACCCAATAGATACCTGGAGGGTCTGAGACAGGACTTGTTGAGTTGAGTTCAAACGCGCAAGCCTCTTCTGTATTCAAAAGATTCATAACTACCATAGCAACTGTTGGCATTAGATATATTTTTCACATCTTCAAGTACTAGACTATTGTTCAATTGACCACTATGTTCAGGGCCCTATACAAAAACTTCTTTAGCAGCTGTTAAATAATGAAGAATGCTCTTCACATGTGTACATAATGAAACATAGAAAGGTTCAGGATTCAGAAGATCTTCAGGTATTTTAATGAAAATTTGTCAATTTTCCAAGAGGAAGTGTTATTGCTTTATTTATAGGGGCATTGCAGATCAGAGGATTGGTAACTGGGATTTTTCAAGTCTCGAAGGACCCGGCACTATTTGCTAATAATACGGGATACTTGTGATTTTTAATTTCTGATGAGGCATATAAAATGTTGAAAGCAAAATCCCCTTTTAAAGCAAAACAGCAGCATTGAAAAGCACTTTTTTCGTTTCATTCCAGTTTGTCCGTCTGAACCTAAGACCAATGAGAATTAATTTCCTTGCCTACATAATAATTGCATTTTTACTATGGAATTAATCTAAAAAATCTCTAAAGTGCAGCTAAACTATAAAAGACTCCCCTTTTAGAATAACTGTTTACGTATTTGTTGTGATAAAATAAACGCACTTCGCATTTGATTTTCGATCAACTGAGTCCATCGCACGAAATCGACCAAATTACCATTAATTCCCAAGTGTCAAGTCAATCGCAGCTGAAATCAGTTATTATCTATAGAATACTAGTTCCACAATTAATATCAAGTGATTGCCATTTTTCTTACCGGGTACATGTCAAAGCATGCAAAAATACTAAAAAGGAATGTTTATTAAGTACCAGCATGACGCTGTCTAACAGCAAAACCAACTCCATCGCACAACTTCCTTACACCTCCGGTGTCTTTAATAAAAGTATTTATCACCACTAAATTACTTTATTTTCAAAATAATGTTTTGATTCGATTCACAAATCCATAAACACCTTTTATTAGAACAGTCGAGTAAGAAAATAAAAAGCTTTGAGCGAAGTAATGTTATTTATTATAATTAATGCTGGTGTGGAGTAAAGAGATACTACCACTGCGGCGTGTGGAAACTTTTTACTCTTTTATTTGAAATAGCATCACTGCAATCTTGGGCTATAGAGAAAATCCAGCCCTTTGGGAGGGTGTAAAGTTTTATATTTGAAATCGAGACAATTAGCTTTATGGCGTTCTGTAGGCAATCTACAAAACTTGCCTTATATTGTTTGAGAGCGCTCTATTTAACTATGATTTTACAAGAACGTTATCTTAACCTTATTGTTCTAAAAGGAACCAAGGAAAAGTGTTTAGGCTCCACCGCTTGAGAACAAAAAATCATTCAGGGAAAATGATCGTTTAATGAAAATTATCCAAGAATCAGTAATGACTATTTGATTAACTTTTTCCTATTGAGCTAAGCCGATCTAGGACCCCTTCCAATTTTTGTATGGTTCTACCGTGTAATCTTTTGGTTGTTCACCAAAAGCATTGGATCATGCCAATGAGTCACATGAGCCACATGGATTAAGAAGAATTAGGCAGTTGGCTGAGCGTCTCGTGCAAACTGGGCCCATTTGGAATGTATGTAGTAAGGAACAAGGTCTCCATTGCTGTGGCTGACGGCCTTGGGAGCACACTAAAATTTGTAATATAAGTGTTGAAGACATTCTTTTACAATTGTGACTTCCTAATCGTCGAACGAGCTTAACTTACTTCCTTGCTGTGTTAAACCTGGTACAAGATATTACTGCGGACCAGAAACATAACTTTCTTGCAAAGAGTATTGAAAAATACACATAAATCGCTCACTCTTTCTACATTTTTATATTAGAAATGTCTCCGGGCATAATAGAAATGTACGCGGAAAATTCATATTTGCAGTCGGTTAACCTTAAATTATTCTGCTTTATTGCATAGGGTCTCCTTGGCTTACAAGAGCATCGTTTAAAGATTTTATTTATGCGCGATTCTATGGCAAGTTATCGAAGTATTTTGAACATGGCTTTAATTTTTCTGAAAATCGGTTTATTTGTAGATTTGAGAATAATAAGAACTACACTGAGAAAAATTTGAGCTTTATTCAGTGTTGAAAATTTTGGTACAGAGTTTTCTAAAGGTAAACATACCAAAAAATTTAACACTGAAAAATATGTCTCATTTTTTCAACGTTTTTTCAGCTTACTTTTTATTACTTTTTTACTTAAAGGGTATTTCAAAAGTCGCGCCTAGATGTTGTTTTAAAATAAAACATGTACATTTTGAGATCTTTCAGGTTTCACTATTTTTATTAAAAATACAGCTGTAAACAATTTAAGACATTGTATTTAAATGTCCACCGTTTAAATATAACTCGCAAATTGTAAATCCCACGTATAAATCCGCCAAACAGTCGGTCTATGAATGATTACTTGTTGAAACCGTCGAGGTTCCAATTGAAGATTGTTCAGCAGCACTTTGCGCTACAGCAGCAAAAAAGAATGTCCAGTTTTGGATCCGTGAGCTCATTCGGACGATTATTTCCATAAAAAATATCACAAATTTCACGAATCACGTTATTATGCTCTTATATTAGGTTGGGCTTGGCTGATCCTATAGATCGCTCCTTATTTCTTTGATCTGCCACGCTTTCTAAGGTTGATTTTTGCTAAGTGTAGGGCAATGATAGAGTAGGTATTCCAGAGTTCCTCTCGCGTTGACTTCGTTCTGCATCAGCTTCAGTTTGGCCGCGACAATGGGGTGAGACAGTGTCAGTATCTGCTCTACAAGTTTACACTCTTTCTTGGGAAGGGATAAAATATTGTTTCCAGACCTGACATTGCGCCTGCGTAGCACTATTTTAGCGATCCTGCATGAGCTAGTTCTTTCCCATTTTGAGTTCGCTGCTTGAATCATTGCTACATCTACGAGGTGTGTTTAAAAAATATCTGGAATTTTGTGTTTTTCAAAAATGATTTATTTATTCATTAATATCTATTTTTTCTCGTTCAAATTAATTCCTATGAGATATTATGCACTTGTACCAACGTTTCTTCCAATCTTCGAAGCACTTCAAAAAATCATTTTTTTTATCTTGTTCAGCTAATCCTTCAATGCCGTCTTTATCTCGTCAATCGTAGCGTAGCGTCGTCCTTTCGTGGGCCTCTTCAGTTTCGGCAACAAGAAAAAGTCACAGGAGGCCAGATCTGGGGAATCGGTGGCAGTGGCACCCTCCATAGAGATGATTGAGCTTTGGTTTCCACGTCATAACCATAAACCCACGATTCGTCATCAGTTATGACCCTCTGGAGCAAATTTGGGTCGTCGCGGACAGAGTCCAACATCTCATTAGCAATGTTCAAGCGATGCTGCTTTTAGTCGAAATTGAACAGTTTTGGTACGAATTTTGCGGTGACCCGTCTCAAGCCCAAATCATTGAAAAAAATCGAATGGCACGACCCAATCGATAAGTCTAGGTCCTCAGCAACTTCTCTAACGGTGATTCGACGATTGACCAAAACGACATTCTTCACTTTATCAATTTTTTCATCTGTTGTTGAAGTGCTCGGGCGTCCGGCACGCTTTTCGTCGTTTACATCTTCTCGGCCTTTTAAGAACATTTTGTACCACCGATGAACGTTGCTTTGGTCCAAAGTAGCTTCTCCGTATGACACAGTCAACATTCGAAATGCATCCGCGCACTTAATTTCGTTTTTCACACAAAATTTGATACAGGTTCTTTGATCCATCATTTTGAATAGGTAAAAATCTAAGACGAACCGAAACATGTGCAAGCAAAGCAGCTGTCAACAATTAACCGAACATTCAAAATGGCCGAACTCGTCGGCATGAGTGAGAGCCATGAGTACCAACATATCACCACAAAAAAATCGAAATTCGAATATATGTACGTAGCCTGCGAAAACTCAAAATTCGCTATACTTTTTGAACACACCTCGTATATCCAGTCGTTGTTTGCAGAGAATTGGTTGTATAACCTACGACTGTCTACTTGACAAATGTCAAAGATGACATAAAACAAAGGTACCATCTAGGAATTATTTACTACTGGCATCTAGGCGTTCCTTTTGAAAGACCCTTTATTACTATTATTATTATGCCCAAAAGTAGACAACAGTGCTCAAGATATTTGGATCACTTGATATGGAACTCTGAAGAAGCTATACAGTTTCATCAGCGCTGCTTTCTTCTCTCTTTCGAACTAGCAATTGAATTGGAAATTGCCAATATTGTGCACAAATACTGCTGATTCTTACGGAACAGCTAATAAAGTCAACCACTTATTTCTTTAGTTTTTTCAGCGGTGAAATTTTGCGCATTTAATTCTCTTCCATTTCGTTAAAAACATGAAACTCTTCAACCACCAACTGAGAACTTTGTCAACCCACCTTTTGCGGCACTTGTCAACTTGCAGACGAACATTTATCACGCCATCTCCATTCCTGTGCTTTGAGTATTTTCACAACAAACTTGGGCTCGTTGGCGAAGCAGACACATTAAATTTGGCGCAACTGCATGCAAAAGAAATTTTTTGAAAAATAAAAACAAATGAAAAAGAAGAAGAGGAAAAAAGAGCAAACTTTAAAGCAAAACGCGAGCTAAACTAATATGAATGCGAGTTTGCGCATATGAAAATGCCATAAACTAAACAAGGTGTCACAATGCGACAGCGAACCACATGCCAACACCTAACCAACACCAGACCACAACGCAGCACAACAGCGCAAGTCAACCAACAAAGCATATGCAGATGTTGAGTTAAGCAGGCCGCCGCAGCAGCAGCAGAACTGTCATCAAGGAGGAAGGCAAAGGCTCTTATTGTGGAGTTTAGAGATGCATGCTTGCTTGGGAGTGTGTGTGTGTGGCGTTGAGGTGCCTGTGGCCATTGTAGTGTCGCAGTCAAAGCGTCGGAAAGTGCGCCACAGTCACAAAAGTGCGGCATATTCAAGTGTTACAATGGTGGAGAAATGGTGATGTTGGCGACAATGCTGCTGCCGCAAGTCGCGGGTCGCGGATCGCAGCGCTGTGCTGGTGTTGTTGAGGGTTTCAAAGCTCTGTGCAGGATGGTCTAATATAATGCGCAAGTTGGCTAGACAAAGGCAAATAGGGATGTGTTAGCAGATTTGCTGGCGTATGAGACCAAATGCATCCACTGGCAACTGAGACGACGGGAACCAGCAGTGTTTAGGTGAGTGTGACGCTGATAGTATTTCATGATTATTAAATTTGTAAACAAGTGGATTTGTGTGGCACCAATGCTAACGAAAATTATTCGACAGCTTAAAATGTGCGGCGCAAACTTGTTAAAGGCCTCGCACCATATAATCAACTGGGTGAAACAAAACATTGCCGCATAATTCAAACAAAAACAAACAAAAAAAACAAGAACACTCACAAAATCGGATTAAAAATGCTGGGCTAAGCATAAATTTAACACTTCACTTACGATTGCCAATATGCCGCAACGCGGTCTTTTGTTGGTACTACTATTGAGCCGCTACTATAGTACTAGCGGCCTTTCAATTGTAGTGGAGTATGTATGTATGTACTTATATTAAATTAAAACGATCAACCGCATACCCGCGTCATATCGCGTCGCTTCGACGGTCTATATTGAGTTTTGGCAGCTTTAGAGAGGTCGCTGGCCTGTGCCCCGCCCATTAATAACGCTTTGGAAACGCTCAGTTAAAACAAAAACAATGTACCGATCAACCAGTTAGTAGCTGCGACTGAAGCCAAGTCTGTTCATTGGGAAATTCCCACTGTCCAGTTAGCACACAAACGAAAAATCAAAGCGTTACGAAAACGCGACGAAGCGACACAATGAATAATGAATTTTAAAATAAACCCAACCACTCCGTTATCAATGAATATGCATGCAAGCATTTGTGGCATGCCACTGCTAGACATACATACATATATACATGAAATATACAAAAGTACACACACATACAAACTGATGTATGTATGCAAATCTGTTACGTATATTCACCCACACTGACAGCTAAATTGCAGCACTCACCTATCAAAACAGACAAAAGCTTCGGGAACAGAAATGCCAAATTGAGCAAAGCACTGTGACAAGTCCAAGCCGCAGACTTTCAATCTAGATGCATGCACGCACTCTGGCATTGTATATGTATGCATACGTATGAATGTACAAATGAGTGCAAATATGGTGTTCAACATCATTGGTTTGAACGCGCCGGTCGAATTGATTTGATGGACGGTCTGTCGTGGTCTGTAGCTCGTGACGTCTTCGCAGTGGTTTATTTCCTTTAGTGGGCAGGGTGGTTGCAATTCTTTCGCTGTCTACTTTAATGCTGCCTTCTATTGTACGCTTTTTCCAGCATTTCTAACGCTTTTCCCCTTGAAGCTCTTATGCAAATGATACACGACGTCGATAGTTATGTGTATGAATGTAACGGGTATTTTTTTAAGAAGCATACAACTTCCGCTAGGAATATCTATCAAATTGGCTGCCCAAACATGTGACAAATGACGGTTTGCAGAGCGGAGTATTATATGCGTACGTACTCGTGTTTATCACTGATTTGCTGTATATATGTATGTATTTGAATGTAACTCAAAAGAGCTTCCCATATTATCAAACTTGCAGATGGCTGAGCATAGTAGTAGCTTCAATAAATATAAAAAACAAAAAATCTAAAAATGTTTCCAATTTGTTTTTTTAAATATAAAACTAAAAAACTTGTGTTATCAAAAATTTTGAACAAAAAAAAAAAAAACAAACTAAAAAAAATCTGAAATTTTCACCTTTTTATTTTTTTGGTAAACATTTTTGAAAAAAAAAGTTTTTTTTGTTTTGTAATTTTAAAACAATCAGTACAACTAGCGAAACGCCAGTAACATAGGTATTCGTATGTCACGTCCGTGCATTAATAACCAAAAACATCGTATTTTACACTGGTGGTTCGCTGTACGTATTTGAATATAGTTCAGAATGTTAATGGAATCACACTAGAAAATTTTGAGAGATTATTTAACAAACAAGATATTAAGAAAAAATTGTTTTCAAAAATTTGTAACAAAAAAATAAATATAAGAATTTTTTTCCAATAATTTTGAACAAAAAATAAATATTAAAAAAAAGTTTCTTTCAATATAAAATTCTAATAAATTAAAAGAAAATCTTTTTAATTTTTAACATAAACATAGAAATAAAATTTTTGTTTGCTAAAATTTTGAACAAGAAAACAATATTATAAAAAAAAAATGTTTAATATAAAATTTAGAACAAAAAAAATAAATAAATAAAAAATTTCTTTTAATAGAAAATTTTAATTCTAAAAATACTGTAAGATGTTAAAAATAATCTAAGATATGGGGTGGGTCATGTAAAATTTGCTTTTTGAATCGGCTATAAAAAAAACTCATCAATAATATTTCAAACTTTCTTTTTTATTTTGAAGATTGAAAATTGTCATTTATGAATGAAAAATAATATCGTTCAAATGACTGCCACGACTGGCTTTACAGTAGGCCATTCGATCAACCCAATTTTTAAGCACATTTTCGATTGTTTGGGCTCCAATTTCATGAATGGCAACTTCAATTTCGTGTTTTAAAGCATCAATCGTCTCTGGATGGTTCGCATAGCATTTGTCCTTAACGGCTCCCCACAAAAACTAGTCCAACGGGCTTAAATCACAGCTCCGAAGCGGCCAATTGATATCGGAATTCAAAAACGGTAGCGAAAAGTTCGAGTGTAACTTTGGCAGTGTGACAAGTTGCACCGTCCTGTTGAAACCAAATGTCGTCCATGTCATCCTCTTCAATTTTTGGAAACAAAAACTCGTTGAGCATATCACGGTAACGCTCGCCATTTACTGTAACCTCGGAAGAAGAAGAAGACTCACCACTTTGGAAATCGGTTTTCAATATTTCCCAATTTTGTTCAAGCGTATAGCGTCCCATTTTGTAAATGTCAAACCTTTAAGTAAATTATGAACACATTTGACATACCATTTGTGTTACCATTTTCAAAAAAAATAGGTGGTTCAAAAAGCAAACGCTATATGGCCCACCCTGTATTTCACTTCAAAGGACAACAGGATGCTCCATATAATTTGTCTTTTTTTAATCGTAATATATATTATTTGTGACAGCTCTTTTCCGCTGAAAATCTTGACAAGAAGTAAATTTGATATATCCACGAATCGAAAAAAGCGCTTTACGCTTAAAAATAAAGTTGGGAAATCATGCAAACTTTTTTCCAAAGTCAATGTTGTCTAGCCCAAACAGTGTCTCACATATTTACAAGAAATGGGGCACCAAGCGCGCCTGCTGTATGCAAATTTGTGGTATTGTGTTTTTCAAAAATGACAAAGAAAAGATCTCGCAAAAATTATTGTAAAATAAAAAATTTATTTTTTTTTTCACACAAATTTTATTTCAAAATAGTATTTTATACTAAAGAATTAAAGAAAAAATATAAAATTGTTAAAAAGAACAGAAAATATTTCACTTAAAATATCTATACCAGAATTTTAAGTATTGAATGAATTATTATTTATAGAGGATATACTATACAATATAACCCTAACTTAATTAGCACACTAGCTACTAGGGCCTTCAGTGATCGAATAAATATTTGTATTAAATATTGAATAAAAACTTACAAAACTTTTTAAGTTTACTTATTACAATAAAATCTGGAAATAGATAGATCTTTAGAAAAACTGAAGACCATGTACAAATATGTAAATACCATGTCCAGTTATTTAAGCATTTTGTACATGCTGCTCACCTGGTTAATATTTATGTTAACCAACTCATACAAACCCACTGTGTGAATTACTGCCATGAAAAACATTTTTATATGGGGTAAAATTGCAACTCCGTTAGCAAAAGAAGTTGTCTCAAATTCACGAGAATTTCGAGGCATTTAAACTTTCACGTTGCACTCGTAAATAAAATTATATGTACTACAAACACAAAAATTTTCTAAAAATTCTGATTAAAAAGTGCCGCAATTGTGATAAATTGTTCTGCATTTTTGCAAAATTGGGTACTTTGATTCATATTTGTTTGCTTTTGTTACAGAATAAACTATATTTTTATGGAAAATTACTTATAATTAATTTAAATAAACTAAAGGTCAAAGTTTAAAACACCAAGGAATGTGTAGATTTTTTGCCGATGCAATTTATCAATTACTTCTCCTTTGGCAGAAGTAATACAACTCATTGAGCCGTGCTCATTAGTTACTGTTGTCACTGCTGAGAGCGACGGCTACGAGTTTTGGGTTCGTTCTCTAAAACTGGAGGATATTTACAGATTTGCTAAAGAATCTGGGAGATTCTCACAGGACTAACTATCTCTATCTCTGTCTCTATTCTTTCCTATCTGTTTCTCTGATACTTTTCTCCTTCCCTCCTTGACTATCTACCCCCTTTCCAGAGCTTTAAATATAATGGGGTTTGTTTTAAGCTGAGTGTTTTAGGAGCCACCAAATCTCCTGGTGCTTCTTGGCTCGACCTTTTCAAATTTTAATTTCAATTTTCACTACTGAGAAGTGAGAATTCATCGAGTAATTCGCAAAATAAGTCAGTATTTAATTTATTAATATTTACGTGTAAATATCATAAAAATTTCCAGTTCATTTAACCAAAAGATTGATTATTTCACGTTCCCATGGCAGTCGATTGTACGAGTATGTTATCGCAACGACCCACATTTATAATCGGCAAAGGCTTGACACTTCAGCAGAGTTTTTTTCAAAAGTTTAGTTTTGGTTGTTACAACAACAATGTCTATTTCTATACCTTTTTTTCTTATTAGTAAAAACAATCTATTAGTTCGCAAAACGCATCCGTTACATTAAATGTTGCATGCTTGTTAGGTCAATCCAAATAAGTATAGTACATAAAAATATTCATACAAAAAAAAATCAGTAACATTAATCAGCCACACAAAAAAGATACATAGCTGGCTATTAGAATGCATAGCACATATGAACTTCTACCATGCAACGAATACCTATTTGGTGTATGTCTGTGAAGCACTGCTTAGACAATAGTTAATGTGCATTTCCGGGTGAGCTAATTGATTTAGTTATTTCGCGCTGAGGCTACTTATTTCAACTTCTTATTTCAAAAATGAGTTTTGAAATAGAGCATATGGTTTTCTAGAGTTGTCCAATGCTCAGAAGCATTGCCGATGACAGTTTTTGTAGTACTAATACCAAATTCACAAACTTCACTGTTGATATGAATACACTTCTACAACAACAACAACAACGAATGATTTTCATTCAACATCCACATCAACATTCGTATCGGCTTAGATGAAAGAAAAGTTCACACGAGCTATCCAAAAATATTTTTTAAGTGCACTTAGAAATAAATTGAAGCTAATTTTATTCACCAGAGATAGACACATCATAATTAATATCACTAGGTACATAAGTTCATTTGTGTTTTTTTTTTTGGCTTACTATATAAATTTTGAAGCGAAATGCACTAAGTTAGGAATAACAGAAAATATTGATGTATCTGGTGTACATATTGGGCTTGAGTACCTGCTAATCAAAGATGTATGGTAATCTTCGGTTAAGAGACCCACACACTTTTGATGGCATACAAAGCTTAGAAAACATTTGTTTAAATCAATAATGAGCAAAGTAAATACATTTTGTTTAGAAATCGTCTATTTCTGCATTCCGCGGAAAATGAATGTTTCCTTAAAATTTGGAAATAACAGTTCCAATTTCTTAACAGTAGTTTTTTCTTTCATTCATTCAAATAATCTTCTTCTGCAATCTAATGCAAGTTAACACCTTACGAGAAATTTGTTGCCATATGGCAACAAGCTTAGTTTTAAAAATTAGCATAGCTTTTAAAGCTGCGAGCGAAAAAATATTTATATGCCAAATGACAGATTGAACATTTTTCTATATACTTTATTCAAAAATTGTTGAAAACATTTGCTCAAAATGCCACAAAAATCTAAAAATGTAAAATACAAATTTCAGAGTGAAGTGCTATATGCTAGAAGGCTTTCTTTAAAAATGTTTTATTACCGATATATAACGGGCGGTTATTATTAATTTTATTTTTCTTTAACCATTAAACTTCAATTTTTGAAAATATGTAACAAAAAAGTTGATATTTTTTACAAGAGAGTTTTGACGGCCTTTTAAAGTTTACTGTTGCCATATGGCAACAATATCGCGAAAGGGTTAAACGATAGTAATAAGTATCACTATGCTATCGGGGAAATGGCAACTGTTTTCCAAACAGAAGTTTTTGCCATCCTGAAAGTAGCCGAATGGATAATCGAGAGGATATGAAGCGGGAAACAGATTGAAGTTTTCAGTGACAGTCCAGCTGCACTGAAGGCCCTGGAGAACGCGAAGCAAACCTCACAGATTATTCAAGAATGTAAGAAGAAGCTTAATTCTGTCGCAAGACAAAACAGGCATGTATATGGGTTCCGGGACACTCCGGTGTTCAAGGAAACGAAATTGCCGATGAATTGGTCAACTGCGCATCGGCGCCCAGAGGCCAGAGGCAATAATCGGAATCAGTTCCGCAGGAATCATGAATTGGATCAGCGATTATGTAGGCAATCTACATAAAGAGCGATGGTCCGGTCTGCAGAACTGCAAAGTGTTTTGTGACAAGTCCGAACAGAAAACTGTCAAACTTTCTACTAAAACTAAGAAGGAAAGACGTTCGGTTGATGGTCGGTATCATTACAGGACACAACCCATGGGGTCAGCATATGGTATCATTGAGGACCTAATATGCCTGCCATGCTTGGAGGAGGCAGATAGCACTGAGCACTTTCTCTGTGAGTGTCCTGCCTTTGCTAGAGCACGGCTACGAGGTTTTCAAACTTTTAATGTCCACGAAATATTATGATTTTCTAAGGCCTTCAAAATTGGTGTTTGTTTCATTGATTATCTCTTATTTCTTCAGCAGAAATATTAGAATATTCTATATCAACAAACGTAGAAATAGCAAATAGTCACGGGAGCTAAATATGGAGCATATACCGGATGAGAGTGTATTTCTGAAGCCTCACCTTAAAATTCTTCTCCCCACAAAAAATTATGAACAAAAAAATTTAATTTTTTTCTAAAATAATAAAATAAAAACAAACTAAGAATTTTTTTAAAAAAATAAAATAAAAAAATTTTAAAATTTTAAATTTTAAAATTTTTAGAAAAAATTTTGTTTTAGAAAAACATTTTATTAAGGTATATTTTATTCTAAAAAAACAAAGATTATAAAAATGTTAAAAATAGTCCGAGATATTTTATTCTAAAAAATGTTGTAATAAAATTTTCAACAATAAATAAATTACCAAATTATTAGTTTCCTTCTTATATATGTTTCATTTTACAATACTTCTTATTATACTCAAGCCTACAAACAAACCAATTTTCAGAAAAATTGAAGACCATACCCAAATTGGTTGTATTACTTGACATGAAATCGCTCTACTGTAAAGTTCTGAAACAATTCCGTCTTATACCTATTTTTTAATAGATTTCATCAAAAGGTTCCGATAAGTTGTGATAAGTTCGTGCACTTTTACTCGCTCCAGAATTTTATCCACCATTTCTACATCGAAATTGTGTAGTCCATGGTGAAGAGTCATCATAATACTTTCAAAAAGCTTGATTTGGTTTGCGTTAAATATCTTGTCCATCTATTAATTCTACCCTCGTTTTGATGAAATCGGAAACATTTTTAGTTTTCGACATACATCAGTCCGAATATGACCTGAAGAAACGATTGGAGAACATGTATGTATTTCTTAAAAATTAAATTGCAGCCGCGGCTGCAAAAGTAATTAAAAAAGGCTACACGGCTTTTGAGTAATTGCAACTCGTAGTTTTGAAGTTTACATACTTTCATGTAAAAAAATGTTAAAAATATATCTTTTATACTTCTTTTGACACAGACTGTGTTTGGAAAGTCAGGTGAAAAGATCAAATCATAAATTCGGATACTCGGCGTGAGATTCTCTAAAATAGGCATCTAAGTTCAAGATCTGACGAACCCGTACATACATTTTTTTTTATATAATCTAAAGCCGGTACCGTAATCACTATGAGTCTTTTCAAAAAAGATGCATATTTAATCATTATTTTGATCAATAACAGTAATACATTTCCGAGTTTTATTGTATTATTCAAGAAATATAATCGTACGAGTTAAAGTTTTTTGATTAAAGTTAACACTATTTTTTTCGCTCTAAAATAATAATTATATTTTGAGTTGTTACCACGTAGCTGGACGATTAAGGTCACTGGGTGCTCCCATCAATCTTCTCCATTACATCAACATCTCCGGCTGGCTGTTGCTATCTGCCGCTGGAGGTCTCATAATGGTATCAGCAAAACAGCGCTTTAGCGCCACTATACTTGAGGAGTGCCAGAGTGGTACTTCAACCATTTCATCTGCTTATTTATTTTTTTGATAAAAAATAATCATAATTTTCTGAGTTTACACATTTTTTTTCTTCAAAAAGAAGAAGAAGAAAAAAACAGTTTTTGAATTTTATTTTTGTTTAGCAGATTTAGCAACTTAAAATACGACGCCTCACTTCAAGTCACCGCACTTCACCTACCATCAAGTAACCACAGCACAACTCTCCTTATTCATAAAGTGACTGTAATAAGTATAACACAGAAGCTTGTTGCCCAGCTTTGAAAATTCATTTATTTTTTATTTAATTAAATTATTTTTTTTTTTAAATATAGTTAATTATTCTTTAAAACCATATAAATCTGAGTTCCGAACTCTCTGCGAATTTGAAAAAAAAAATTCAACAAATTTTCATAAAAATTTCAAAATTTGTATTCAGAATTTCTAGAAAAATTAAGTAGACCATTTCAAGTTTCAAGTGGCTAAAAAATCGCGTTGTATTTTGGAATATTGACGGTGTTGGGTCTCCAAATAAAAACAAAATGTCGAGAATTCGTTAAATGAAGGTGCTACTCCATGATGTAATTACTTACAGTATGAATAATTTGACGATGTGGTTATCTCTCGCAGAGGGGACATGAATTAGCCACCAAGATCGAGCCATTTGCCACCATAAAACTTTCGTTGAGAGGTTTTCTGAAGTAATAAGTCAAGGCCAATAAACTGCAATCGACCGATGCTCTCAAAGTCAACATAACCCTAGGCATTGCTCATATTCAGCCGGATCTATGCAGCATAGTCATTGGAACTACTACTTCTCAGATACGTACTACCGTGCGAAGCCGCGTCGGATACTAGAACGATGTTACACTCAGTACATAATGACATACATGAGCCCTTTAAGTAAGCAAAGAATTTTGCAATTATCTCTCACAAAACTTAATTTAACAAATCCACTCGCCCTTAATGGAAAGCCCTATATTCAAGCTTACTTCCAATGTATTAAAAGTGGCATAACTTAGCTTCTTTTTTTGACTAGCCATATGAAACAAGAAATGCATACTCGTAGAGCTTGTTTAAAATTCATCTCTTTCACATTTGTATGCTCAAATAGTTGGTAAGTCTTACTTAAAAATAAATTTAAGCCATTAAACTTAAGTTGAGCACCACATAATACATTCAAAAGCATATTTATGTATGCGCTTCTTATCATTTATTCCACTTGACGACAACTGAAACCACAAGTTTACCGCTTTATTATTATTTTATGGTGTGAATGTGCGCATAAATCACTATCATTTACTACAGTAGACACCACAACCAGTACACATCACATCCAAAAGCCGCCACAGCAACACTCTACAGTATTTACAGGCACTCAAAGAAGTATTCACGAGTTGTAAACAGTGTCATTATTGTAATTAAATCCAGGCACAAATATACAAGATTTTGCATTTTGAGCATTGCCACTTCGAATACAAGAATCCTGACGCGGGGCATATGGGCATACCTGGTAACGAGGTAGCAGATGCGTTGGCTAGAGAGGATGCGGACTCAAAACTAATAGGACCTGCGCGCTGCCTAACCATGGAGCAACATACTATCAAAGAAGAGCTTAGAGGCGAAGAGCTAAGGTTATGAGGTTAGCTGGCACCAAGCCGTGGGATTACGCCATGCAATTGGAGATTCGATCAGTTCATAAGTCTCCCTAAGGTCAAACTGAGAATGCGAGCATTATTACAAGTCACTGCAGATAGCTACGCAGGTTTGGAGTATGATCCACCGACTATTGTTGTCGTTGCGATCTCTCGTCGTGAACACCACTACATTTGTTTCTATAATAGCTAGAAGAAGTCAAAAATCTCGACCTAGTACAGCCAGAAAAGAGCACATACGTTGCGGATGGAGGCTTATTGAGAGAGCAGGGTTTGGATGACGTATTGTTATGAGTAGAGAACGCAAAAGATCTTGATGTCGAAGTGCAAACTTCCTCTTGTTCTATTCTATTCTGCGGAATCCATAACAACTTAATTTCAAAAGTTGTTTTCGCTTGAAACAGTGTAAAATACATTAATATATTCATGGCACGGAGGAGAGTGAGTGACCTCTTACAGACTGCAAAAAATAAGCCAGAGTGGCCAATATCTATTATACTTACTATTCCAAGTAACAAAATAACGTATTTATCATAAAAAATGTCCAGATCTACCTTTTCAAAATGGGAAATGCCGGCAAATGCCGTCTAGTGGTAGATTCAAGAAACTTTTAGGACTGCCCCGGACAGTGTCTTAATGTTGTTCCACAAATGGAGGAACTTACAGTTCTAAGTCGAATCCGAATAGCAGATTGGCAGATATTATAGCTTTTTCATGGCAGAAATACACTCGGAGGTTTCCCATTGCCTGTCGAGGGGCGACCGCTATTAGATAGATAGTTCAGTGTTACATGCACGGTGCTTGGAACCTACGCACTCCCGAATGGTAGTCACGCACTAAGTGGCATCGATAATGGCATCATTTTTATATCAATTCTTATTTCAGTTTTTTGATTTTAACAGAAATCACTTCAATACGATTAAGTTGCTGTGATGCCGTTAATTGGAGCTCCATTACAAATTTTCTTAATAACCAGCGCCTTGGTATTACATTCCGAACACTCGTTTGAGTGTCTGTATTTACTAAATACTTGGTGAAGGCGCAAGTTTGTATGGTTGTGGTTGTGTGCGTGTGCCCATAAACTTGACGTTGCAAATGGAATTTCAATTTTCAAGTCGACCAAACGCAATGCGATAATCACAACATTCATTCCGGCATAGAATGTAATACATGTACACAAGTATGAATGTATGTCCAAACATATTCCTTTGCTTGTGTTTGGTGCGTATGTACATATGTATATATTTACATATACATTTACATGTTTATTTGTACCACAATTTACATTAATATTATTGTTGCACGTATGCATCAAGTTGACTTATGAGCGCGTCAAAAGAGGTTTGTTGTATGTGTAGTTAATGTTTTTGTTTGGATTGTTGTAGTTGCTGTCGCTGTTGGGTTGAATACTGTTTGCAAGACAACTGAAAATTTATGCAGTTGACCAAAGTTGATTGGCGATCAAATTCAATCAGCGCAAATGAGGGGCTTGGCTGGTCGTTCGGTCGACTGTCTTGCCGCTCGTCGCAATTAATAATGTCAACAGCATGTGAAACAAAAACAACACCCAAAAAATACTGCTCATATTAATAACAATAACGTTGAGGAGGAAAAACGGGAGAAGAGCGTATGCAGCTAATGACAATCGGTCGCCAGTACACAAAAAAACTACAACAACAGCACTGCATTGAAGATGAACGTTGAGGAAAGGCATTTCGTCGCTTGAACGAAGAAAGCTGCTTGACTGACTGGCTCTGGCAGACTAATTGAACCGGCTGCAGAGGCTTCACCACCACCATCCCGGTGCCGTTCTGCTCATTAATTTGATTGAAAATATTTTATTTGTATTAATCGTTTTTTACATTATTCATCTTGTTTTCCTATATGTTCTTTATCGCTGTTGACAATGATCGATTGTGTGATTCCAGCGCCTGCTAGATACTCGGCTTGTGCTTATCGGAGTCTTGTCTTTATACGAAAAGTTGTTCTTCTCCTCTCCTTTCCCAACAATACAATAAATATTAAAAGCTGTGCAAAGCGCAATAAGAGGGGGATGGTAGTGGGGGACTAGTAGTGGTAGAAGCAAGTAGAACAGCCAAAAATGTGAAATGAAAAAAAAAAAAGATTAAAAAGCTCGAGCAGAGAGCGCCCTAAATTGAAACGAAATGAAATTGATATGGCCGTACAGCGTGAAGATTGATTCTTCGGATTTACTTTAATTTGCAGCATGCTTGTTAATATGTATGTACATTAGGGTGGCTCAACAGAGAAAGTTGCGGTTTTTCAAACAGAATTATGAAATTTACACCCCGCCACAAAATGGTAGCACATCAATATTTTCGACAGTTATGAGTAAGATTTCTTTTTCTTTCTTTGTTTTTTTGAATGTTCATTATTTTTGTGCAAAAGTAAAGCTCATTATCTATCGAAAACTACATAAATAAAATTTTCAAATTTTATGCAAAAAGTAGAAAAAATTTACAAGCTTTCATCTCAATTCCACGGGTTTTAATCAAAACTTCTAGAAATAATTTTGGTATGCAGTTTAATTGTTTATTCTCTAAGAATTCCAACGTGCTCATCAGTGTTCGCTCAGCGTGTAGAAATATCTCTTTAAAACAAGGCGCACAGGCATAATGGAAGTCGGCACTGTCGGGCTGGAGTTTGTGGACCACATTTCAAGAAGTCAAATGCAATGGGAAAACCGACTTCTATTTTTCAGGCAGAGGCCCACGCCTGAGAGCTGTGTACCAGAGAATTACTTCATAGAGCCACGTGTGGCGCCAATATAAACAATCTCTCTGACAGTCAAGCAGCTCTAAAATCCCTAGGTAGCTTCTCATTCCAATCAAGGATTGGTCTCGAGATTCTAGCAACAAGAAAATTTGTTTGAGGACACTTTAGCGAAAAAATGTCAAAAGTGCCTTTGAAGCAATCCCAAACCTCTACAAAAGAGACATAGAACTTTACACTGAACTATTAACTGGACATTGTAAACTTAATTACCAAATGAAACAAATGATTATTTAGACTCTGTGAAGTAGTTAAAATTGATAAGAGTTGGTCAAAATGTTGATTTGCTATCATTTTGCCACAGGTTGTACTATATTTAAAGACTTCCCTCAAAATATTTCGGAAAAATATTGAGAATTGAGGAATACCTCAAAAAATATAAAATAATGTTTTTTAGTATTCTTTCCAAAAAACTACGTCAGACGATAGAAAAGTAGAAGTTGTAGCAAGGGAATGAAAGTAAGACGAATTTTTGAGATGCTTTCAATTCGGCCCAAAGACGGCTATTAACAAGCGTCTTCAAGTCGATACTGTATAGATTAGTTTCTCAAAGGCGTGCGTTGAACTCAGTCCTCCCATTCTGATTTTGATAAAATCCTACCTTCATCATCGCAACAGTATAGAAGTTGTCGACTGCATGTTCTCCATTGCTTTATTAGCGGCTTTCCAGGTTCTACAAGCCCTTCCCTATAGGTTATTTTTTTTTTTGTTTTTTTTTTTGTCAATGGCATATCGTATTGTTTTACTAATTCTAAATTTCTTTTATATGCTTATCACTTGATTATATTTTCACCAATTCCATACTCAGCAGACTCAAGTAAGATCAAAACTGATTTGAATAATGTCTCAGCCTGGTGCCAAACCAATGGCCCACAGTTAAATATGAGAAAGTGTTTTCACTTATCATTCTCTAAATTGCATCTCATTATCTCCACTATTTATTGCATTGGCTGTACTCGAATAACGTGTATAGGCTTAACGAAATAACTGGCATAGGTCAGTTTTTGACTCAGTACTTCCATTTAATACTCAAATAAGTTACACCTTTGTCAAGTTGTATTCAGTGCATACTTTTATTCGTCGTTTCAGCTCCGTCTTCACAGATCCCAATACTCTTAAGCTATTATTTACGTCCCTCTTAGGCTCCAAGCTGGAACATGCTGCTTTTTCCATGCTCCGATTCCCTCATGTGTTTTCATTGGGTAAAGGATTTTTACGTAGCGCACAACCAGATATGCTGGGATGCTTCGCCTTGTCACATTAGTTCGATCTCAAACGCGTGTTCGACCGCTTGGACCATATGAAGAAGAATCGAGAATCGAGAAGAATCGTCCTGGCTACTTCTAAGTGAATGGCAATCGAGGACTTTCCCCACTTGCGTGGACTTCTACTCACGGAACCATCCATCTCCGACCAAAATCGCGTAAGCAGTTATCCCGCCAATCAAGAATTCCTTCATATAGGGCTAAATGTGCGCTAATGAACCTAAAATCTCTGCAAAGCAGAATAACTACAAGTATTCTTTCACTCACCTTTGTTTTTGACACTTATTCACACTTTGCATGCTCCAAACAGGACCTTTCGTAACAAACTGGCTGGATAGCATAGGCCTACCCATGGCAGCGGAGAAAACGGAACGGGCCTTATAAGTACTCGTAAGAAACCAGAAATAGCCTCCATAGGCATAGGCACACATGAATTTAAATCATCGCGTCAGCTAAAATATCTGGGCTTGCCCCACATGCGGGGTATCTAAGTGTAACTCAAAAAGCATCAAGAATGTACGTCGTGCATTTTAGACTGCTGCCGTACGTAAGTGAGCCGACAAGCAGGCTACTGTAGAGCGCCATCAGCTCCACCCTCCAGTATGGGCGAAATCCTTACAGGTAAAAGCATGTAAAAGATCATACAAGGCTTTGTACAGATTTTGCGTTCGTCCACCTTGGACTGCTGCAATGCTGACGCCCAGCGATATACTGGCGAAGGAAAGAGCGAAAGTGTACAAGCAAAAGAAGAAGTGTTTAGTACCATAAAACATAGTCTACATCATGACGGATTCAAAGTATGCGTGAGGTACCTTTTATCAGCAACTTTCCGAAACATTTTGGTCTTCGAATATTATACATAAATTTTATAAATCCGTTGGAAAACCCCAACCGATTGTTTTTATTTTAATGAAGAGTGGCGCATCCTAATGTCCATACATCGACGAGGATATGTATGTATGTGCATGCGCTGCGTGCAACGGCAAAGACTTTAAGTGTGGCTAGGTAGGTTTGTGTAAGCTGGCACAACTACAAATGTGCTTGGCAGCGCGTTCCCAACATTAGTGGGTCACATATAAACAGGAAAACAAAAAAAAAGCAACAACAGAGAGCAAAAACAAAACACAACGAAGAGCAAAATATCTGAAGAAATACCAAAAGGCAGCTCCAAAGCGAAAAACCACTCGAAAGTGCATTTCCAGAGCAGTAAAGGTAGCGTGCGGCCCATATGCGTGTGTGTATGTGTGTGTGTGTGGCATATAGCCAACATAATTTGCCACCCCGCTAATGCCACGATAGGGGAGCGGTGAATACGACACGCTTGTCAAATCTACAACATGACACTGATTGGCGGTTTCCATTTTCATTACTAAAATATAATAAAAGTAACAACAAAAACGAATGAAATATAAACTCTACCTTAGAGAAAAATACAAAGAAAAAAACCATAAAAAAAATTACAACGTTTATTTTCAATATGCGCTTAGTTGTAAATTATAATCAATTTTCATGTGCATTAAAATTTTTACAATCATTACTTTGCCACTAAAATTTAATGTGGTGTAAATTTCAGTTGTTAGCAACTGTACGCAATGACATTTTCTAACGCCCCAACAAATTATGTTAATTCATTGGTAATTTGTATGTTAAATGCTTTTGTTTTTGTTACTGTTTCTGGTTTTGTTCATCGGCATTGTTGGTGTGATGAAGCATTGGAGCGCTGATATGGCATTTCGTAGGCATTTGATTGATGTGTGAGGAATTCCCGTGACATTTCTACATGACATCTATCACTTTTGACATTTGTGTCGACATTTTCGTTGACATTTGATTATTTACGATTTAATGTTGATTTCAATTAATGATTAAAGCTATGCATATATTTTAGATGCATAAATATGATTAGTTGAAAAACGGGACATATAGGAGGCAATCGGCGTAGTAAAGTCAAAAGGCTGAACGGTCGTGAGTAATGAATTACCAACAGAAAATATTGGTGAAGTAAGAAGTTCTCAACGCTTTATTCGATAAAGTACATATAGTATTAGCTACAATAATACTTATGCAAATAGTTCGGAATAGTTTTCTGACTAATCTTCAATTCTTGGGTAAACTTCAATTCTTGGGTTCTTCCATCGAGCTCGGCTCTGGGCAGTTTGTCTTGCGCCGTCTCACGTGATGTCGGCATCTGCTGGTTCGCACAACACGATATTCTCTTTGGTCCCTTGCGGGTTCCAGTCTAGTGCCATTCCCGTCATATTATCTGGTGGTTTTCTAAGCATGTGTCCTATCCATAGCCACTCTAGGCATTTGATTTACCATGGGTTCCTCATACGTTGATCCCCGCAGCGCGTGGTTGCTGACAGTGTTCGGTCAGTTGATGTAAGATTTTAGTCTATGTGAGATGGTGTTAGAGACCGGCCATGTTTCACTTCCGTACAACAATACTGATTTCGTACATAAGCTGAAGAGTCGGAGTTTAGAGCGGCTGGAGAGTTGCGAACTCGCCCATACTGTATGCATTCACCCGAATGTCGCCCTTACTTTGTTTAGCCAGCAGTGGCATCTTCCCTTGCGCCGCCGTCTGCCGTGATAGTGCAGCCGAGGTAGCAGAAGCTTTCGACAAATGCGTGCCAGCGTGACTAGTCCGTCCACCTTCGCTTGCGTGTCAGAGAGTTTGTGCGAGTGGAGGTAGATGCCATCAGCGAAATCCAGGTCCTCAAGATGTCTGGTGAAACTCCATATGACGCCTCTTTTTCGCAAAACCAATTTGCTCATTACGTCCTCTAGAACAATGGCGCAGAGAAGCGGCGACAGGGGACAACCGTGCCTTACGCCTGCATTGGTGCTGAATGGGTCGCTGATATTGCCATTGTGAAGTACTGCCAGTTCAGAGTTCTCATAGAGGCCTCTGATAAGGCGCATTATCTTAGCAGAAACTCTTCTTTGATTGTGTTGAATGCCTTCTTAAAGACAAGCATGTAAAGCGGGGACCACCACCTTTCTCTGGTGTTCGCAATACGTCTGTCTTTGAACCGTACGAGTATATCAAATCTATTGGCAGCATTTTGCCATAATAAGCACCAATTTTATTTGCTGATATGCTAAATATCCATCCTTTATCCCGACTTTGCTTTAGCGAACTCGCATGCTCGATCCCTGTTTTATGTTTAGAAACTGAGGTAAGAGAGATCACTATTGATTTATATACTGAGCATAATTGGCGTTTACCTTAGTTGACGAGTTTGGATTCAGTTACAAGAAGTATGATGTATGCTAAGAGTGGCAGCTGACTGTCCAAATGTATCGTGGCTCCACTTTTACTAGTATCGAGTACTATTTTTAAGACCAAGAGCAACCCACGTACCACTTCAGCTTGGCAAGTGCTCGCATAGTTTGCCTGACATAGAGATTGAGCAACACCAAGTTTTCCAGTGTGCATATTTCATACAACAGCCCATCAATTTCATTATAAGTAAATTGGAATTGAACTTTTCTTGAAACGGTGCGAGTACCTGAAATTCCTTGTCGAAGCCGCAGCCCTATTTGCTATCTACAGTGTGGGCCATATAGCGTTTGCTTTTTGTACCACCTATTTTTTTGAGAATGGTAACACAAATGACATGTCAAATGTGCTCATAATTTACTTAGAGGTTTGACATTTACGAAATGGGACACTATACGCTTGAACAAAATTGGGAAATATTGAAAACCTATTTCCAAAGTGGTGAGTCTTCTTCTTCTTTTCTGATTTCCACATCGGTGGCTACGTCAATAAGCAAAATTGTCGGATTTGGGGCTCAGAAAATCCACACGTTACTGTAGAGAAGCAAATGCATCCACAACGCGTCACTGTTTGGTGCGGTTTTTGGTCTGGCCCGATGATGCCCATTTTTATACGAAAATGAGCGAGGAGCCGCGGTTACAGTAAATGGCGAGCGTTACCGTTACATGCTCAACGAGTTGTTTCCAAAAATTGAAGAGGATGACATGGACAACATTTGGTTTCAACAGGACGGTGCAACTTGTCACACTGCCAAAGTTACACTCGAACTTTTGGCTACCGTTTTTGAATTCCGATATCAATTGGCCGCCTCGGATCTGTGATTTCGTTAAGGACAAATGCTATGCGAACCATCCATAGACGATTGATGCTTTAAAACACGAAATCGAAGTTGCCATTCATGAAATTGGAGCCCAAACAATCGAAAATGTGCTTAAAAATTGGGTTGATCGAATGGCCTACTGTAAAGCCAGTCGTGGCAGTCATTTGAACGATATTATTTTTCATTCATGAATGACAATGTTCAATCTTCAAAATAAAAAAGAAAGTTTGAAAAAATATTGATTAGTTTTTTTTTTTTATAGCCGATTTAAAGAGCAAATTTAACAAATTTAATGTGCTGACAAATTTCCTAGATAACCTTAGTTAGTAGCGAGGCAGCTCAACTTTAAATAGTTCAAAAGCCGATGCAACTCAGGTGTGTCCCAATACCTTAGATTGTAAATCTGCTGAAGGATCTTGTGACATTTTGAATTGAGACCAACTTAAATCCAAGTAGTTGATAAAAATATTTTTCATTACTTGAGTTTGAGCAATAATGTGTAATTGTATTTACACACATCCACATATAGCAAAACAAAATTTACTTCCCATAAATTAGCCGCCTACTGCATTCTCTTTTAATTAAATACCCTACCTAGAAAATTCCTTAAGTCTACAAATGTTTGCCTAAGCGACCTAAAGCAAAAAATGGAAAACACAAAAAAAAGAAAAAAGGAAAAATCTTTAGCCCCTGGGCGTCTGCCAGAGTAATTCATCATTCTCGTTCGGCTTCCCATTCTGATGCCTGACCTGGCTGCCCCACCGCATCAAACAAGCTGGCATTCCAATTTCTTCTGTGTTTTACTACTTTCCTTATTTTTCGCTTTGATATCGTTTATCGCTCACTTATTGTAGATTTATAAAAACAAACTCGCACAGAGACAACAACTAAATTACTAGAAAAATAAGAAAGAAAACAAGTAATATGTGAAGATAAAACAAATAATGCAAAGTAAAAAATTGCGAACCAGCTGTTTAACAGATAAAAGGCGGACTAGCTCCAGCAAGTCAGTGACGACGAGGCTTCGAGCCAATGTCTTTGAGGGAAGGTGGGGCAAAAGACTAGTACTAGTTGAGCGAGCAAAAATCACAAACCGGACTATTTGTCACCCAGAATGAAGCCATTTATTATCCATCATAAAACTTATATTTATCGCTTAATATGCGGACAGGGATGCGGCAACAGCAGCAGCGAGAGTGGCGAAATCAGCAATGAATATTGGCTGGTTGGCTGGTTGGTTGACTGGCTGGGCTTCATGACAGTGCCTGCGACAGCTGCAAATCCCACAATGGAGGCGTTGAAGTCTACAAATCCTGTTGTCACCGGTATGCATACATACACACAAACGCACATACACATGCATCAACTCTTACTTATGTATGCCCACAAGTTAGCTGACAGAAGGCTGTTGGTTGCATTGAAATTGTTAGTCTGTTGGCTACATCGAGGGAGCTGTGCGTTTCATTGCTAGACTGAATGATGCCAGCATTGATGTGGCAGCCATGATAGCAGTCGTTTGTATTCGAAGTCGACGGTGGTTGATATTGATAATGACGTCAAGTATGGCGTTTTCACCTTCTTCGTTTGCTTTACTATTCTGCTTTTGCTAGGTTAAAAAATTATAGAAAAAGTGTTTTCTAATGGCGGTTGCCCTTTAGCAGGCAATGGCAAGCTTCCAAGAGTATTTCTGACAAAGCTCTTCATAAAAACGCTTCTTAAAAAATATTAACGGCGGCAGAAAGCTGTAGGTCCCTCCATTTGTGGAAAAACATCAAGAGGCATCCTACAAATTGAAATAGGAACTCGGCTGAAAACTTCAGCGAATTGCTAAAAATTACTTTTGATCATGAAGTTATAACAAAAATGGCGCCACATGACCAAACAACATCAAAATTTTACTAAAATTTATTGGAGAGTGAGTTTTTGAGTCCAATTCAAGTTGTGTGATTCCGAGGGCATGGCATACGTGAGGAATACAACCAGCGAAGATTCATGCTCGAGATAGGCTCCAAGATTGCTGCAGCATTCCCGAAACCAAAATCGAGACTGCGACTAAAGAAGTGTGTCAGCAGTTCAGTTGAGCTAGACTGCGAAATATTAACGGTTGTTATGACTAACACATTTAGTGAACATCAGCTTAGAGTCAAGGTAGGAGGCCTTAAAAGCTGTGCCACTAGTCACTTACTTGAACAAATGTACTTGAACAAATTTCAGTGACCACAAACGGTAGTAGTAAATCATTGGCCAGCGTGCCACAAAGCCATCTTTCCCTGAAATGTTGTTGAACTGAAGCTAACAACTTACGATTCTGCTAAAATCATGACTCGTTCATACAACATAACGACGAAATATTTGCGAAGGTTCTGTGAAGGTTAGATTGTAAGTGGTTTGTGGATTATTTTCAACCAAAGCTGGTTACTTCATTTTCTTCAAAAGCATTTCAGCATACAAAATTGTGTATCAAATGGTTGGAAAAAGTTCCAATTTCTTTTGAATATACGAAAATTAACGACCGCCAAATATGTGAAGAACGAAAGTTTTGGATTTTACAAATATTAAGACTAAACTTCAAAATAAATTGGAGACAAACTTTTCAAGGCATAATATAATACTTTCACAGGAAATGTTAAAAAGAAATATGTAGTTTAAGTTTTTAAATATGTTCGAGCAATATTTTTTTATTTCTGCTCTAACTGTAACGATTTTTTATACAGTGTACTGAAGTTTTCCTCATTTGGCCTTAACTTGAACTAAATTATTGAAAAAAACAAACAAAAAAACAACATTTATCATTAATATTTTCTTATCTTTTATTTAAATTTTTTTTTGAAATATTCAAACCAATTATTTCTTACCCGCGTGAGTAATTTTGGACCTTATTTTTTTAAATTAAAAAAAAATTATAATTTTTTGTTTTTAGTCTAGCGAGTTAAAATATTCCACAAAAAGAATTTCAATAAGAGTCTTCTCACCAAAATCAGTGTGCGCTAACGATACACCATTAATTCATTCTCTAGCACTATTAAATCTTCAATTAATAGAAAAAATATTTTCAGTAGCACTCAGCCTTCGGCAGGTGATGCCAAACCTCCGAGTGCATTTCTGTCTTAAAAACATCACTCGGGAAAAATCATATGCTGTTCGGAGGCGGTATAAAACTTTAAGTCCCTGCATGGACGTATACCAAAAATAGCAGCAGGAGCTCGGCCAAACACCCAATAAAGGGTGTAAGCGTCAATTGTTATTATTACATTTATTATTATTAATATTAAGATTAATATTTACTCAGTACTATAAATGTTATTTGTTTTTTAATACGACATTGTACCTACTTGGGAACTTTTCGGTACGAAGAACTCATTTTTAGTATGCATTTTTTATTTAAAAAATCCTGAGATGGCAAAAAGCTAAATATGTATATAAAAAAATGTATATTGCCAAAGCAAAAATCAAACACCATCAGCAACGACGCGTTATGACGATGGATAGTTCACACGTTTAGAAAACCACGAGATAGCCTCATAAGAATGGCGCTGGACTGGACCCGAAAGAGAGCAGAGATCGCAGTCGGCCAAAGAATGCGTGGAGAAGGTCGATGTTACGCGAGCTAGAAGAGTCTTGTCGAGGCCTTATGCTCTCGAACGGAGTGAACAAAAAAATAAAAAATAAACTGTAAAAGTGGCTGGTTGTAATTTTTTTATATGTAAATCAAATTAAAACTTAATTTCATGGAAAAATTACATTTTTAACTTATCATAATTCTTTTTACAATTAGTGATGTACTTACAATTATTTTGTGTTGTAGACCCTTCTTATCTACTTTCGCATGTCTTGACTTTTTTCTACTTTCTGCCTTCATAGCCAAAACAATAACAAAAGAATAGAGAGAGCATTTTCTTATTATTTAAAGGTAGGTTGTTTTAAAATTTGCGCGAGTTCGAAATTGACTTTAAAGCTATGCTCTTGCTATGGACTTTTTTTTCGTATAATTTTATGAAGGATCTGAACTTACTAAGAACGAAATAGAAGAAAATCGTTCCATACAAATTGAACCACCCTAATGTGCATGCATACAAATGCAAATATGTGAAAAAAAAAACAATTTCAAGCACACAGTTTTCATCTGAGAAGGTCTCTACTGAACAGAAGAAGTCGAATGCAGGTTCAACCCCTATCATCTGGAATAGTAATAATGCCTAGATGCATGTCTCTTCCTGGCACTCATTGAGATAGTTATAACTTCAACTGAGATTGGCAGAGTCCCCATACGCATTCCCCCAATTCAGCCTTGCAAAATGTGGGTAGTTCGATACTTTCGAAATTTTTCGAAAAGTCAGTATGCATTTGGCCTTCGACTTTGAAATAAGTGCATTTGTATGTGTGCTTGTTTATATGCATGTAAGTTTAGTATCTGTCTCACAATCTACGCAAAAAGTTTGTTTGTTTTTTGTTTATGGGGAACCCTTTCAATATTAAATTTTCCTCCATATTTCTTTCGTTTATTCCACGCTGATATTCTTCTACCCACTGCGTCTACAGAAATGCCTACCATATCTAACGCTATTGTTGATGATGGCCTTAACAGTCGTTGATTTGAGATTTCATTTTTCCTCCTCTGCGTTACATACCTTTGTCGGCCTTAACGTGGGCTGACTCTGAGCGTTGATGTATGCGATGCGCACACATCAACATAACGTTTATTTGAATAAAAAAGACTAATCAAACATACACGCGCGCGCATCTACACAAATCTCTTGGAATTTGCGTTGCCAATTAATCACCGAAAACAAAAAGGCAGAGAAATCAGACAAGCAAAACAAGCAAACCGTTGTTGCAACACGGAATGACTGAACGACTAGCCTGCCGATTGACTATGTAGCAGACGCAATACCACCACCGCACATCAACTTGCAGCTTGGCAGATAAGCGACTCAAATTGATAAGAAGAAATTGTATGACAACAAAAAGTATAACAAACAAACAAAAAACCAACACAAGTGTATCAGCAAGCGAGTGAGCGCGGTGTTGAAAGAAGGAAAATGAACTGGAATGTCACTGATAAAGGAGACAATAGCTGTTGTTGGAGTGGCTACTGCCAAGAAGGGCCATCATCGCCGCCACCAACGTTGCCAGATAATATCAATGCTGCCGCCACAGCAGGCGGCTGGCTGCACAGTTAAAGCGGCATTGTAAAAACAATAAAGTGTAAATATTAAGCGCAAGTAAATGCTCACCAACACAAAAGCAGGCACGTACGCAAATTTACTCAAGGAGGCGGGCGTACTGAGGCACATTTTCGGCACTCTAAAGGCCCCATGAGCGTGTGTTATATAATTTAAAGCTTAAGTAAATAAGAGTAACGCGACGTGTATGCACACATATATCATATAACAACAACAGTAAAATGGCTATAAAAAAGTGCGCTGCAACAAAAGTATATTGGCAGCTTGGGGCACGACTTGGTGGTAGCGGCACGCAAAACGCATTGCTTTGGTGAAGACAGTGGAAGCGCCGACGTGACCTGTGTTTTGCCGCTGCCACAGCAATAAAATACGCCAAATCTGACAAAAATCTGCTGCAGAAATAAATTACTTTGGTTATTCCTCAGCAATTTTTATTCGTTTTGATTTACGCGTGCAACAACGGCAATGTGAGGCAGCTCTATTGGTATGTATGTACTATGTGCAAGTAGTAGTGAGAAGAGGCCTTGTGGCTGCAATGTGAGCCGCATGCCACTTGCCGCTTACTTACTACTTATACTTGATCCGCATATGCCGCACGGTGCACACGTTCAATCTAAATTCCAGCTGAAGCTGAGGCACACACAATAATGGCGAACATAGATGTGCCAGCTAATGGCAGTTGCTCCAGCGCGACACTCTTTCGCTCCCCTTTGCAGCAGTGTCTGGAACGGCAATGTGCCGCTTTCGAACGTGTGTGAGAGCAAAACCAACAAATCACACATTCACAACAGAATTAATGAAATTCTTGTAATAATATTTCACCGCACCACTTTAGCTCCGTTTAATCCCCTGCCTGTCCGTTCCTTTGGCGACACTTTTTCTTCTCTACGTTTCAACGAAAAATGCAAGGAATTATTTTCACAGCCACGCCCTACCTACAGACGCATATAAAACGCAAAAATCATATAAGATAAATGTAGTGTACATGGCCATGTGTGTGAGGGTATGTGTGTGCACCATCACTCCACCTCGAGTCTATTGTTCTCCACTATGCCTTTCATATTAGGTGCTGCCAGTCGTACTGTCCTCTCTTCGGTTGCACGGCTTTGGCTTCTGTCAACGCCAGCCGTCAAAACACCATAGAAATAAATAAAACGGAGTCACCGCCGTCGGTGTCCTCTTAGTGTCCTCCTTGTTGCTCTGTTTGTTGTTGCTATAAAGTTTTTGTTATAGTCACTTACAACATGTTGCCCCAACGCGGTCGCATATAAATTTGTCAGCAATAACGCGTGCTTGTGGCGTCCACAAGTATCAGTCCCAATGAGGCGCACAAAAAGTTCTCGTACAACAATAAAAAAGGGTGCGGTGCCAATATGTATGCCCAGCCGTACTTGAGACCTACCGGCATCGCCACCAACGACAAACACCGCCATTTTCAGTGGCAACTGACAATGATATACTTGTGTACGAAGGAGCGGCTGTTGATCGCTGATTTGTTGCTGCTGAAGGAGCCTGTCAACTATCTCAAATACTGCACGGAGTGCGCGAGTGACCGTACAGTGGCATGGGCTCTAAGGTAATGTGGTATTTGGCTCAAATTGAAAGGTGACTTTTCAATTTAAACCTTGTGTGTATATCATTTCGGAAAAGTGTTGCTCTAGGTTGCTAGTACTGGTGTTGCAAAATAATAAGATCGATTAAATTTCGGCTTTTCTACTTCGATTTACTTTCTTCTATAATGCAAAAAAAAAAAAAAACAAAATTCGATGTTTTAGAAATAAATCCATAAAACTCGTTTAAAAGCGAAAGCCCTTCCGCGCTTGCTGAGGCACCCAAAACATAGTGACATTGATAATGGGAATATTTATATATATACATATATTGGCGCTAACACCCTCCTCTCATTGGTGGTGCGCGTCTTGGGTTTTTCCACAAATGGAGATACCTACAATTTTACGCCGCCTCCGAACGGCAGCTGGTTTTTTGAAGAGCTTCTTCATGGGTGTACGCTTTTTCTAATAATCCGAAGTGCCCAGGTTTGAATCTCCGGGCATGAAACATAAAATTATTCAAACGGGTTTTCCTAATAACGGTCGCCCCTCGGCATGAAAAAGCTTCTCATAGAAAACAATTTGCCATTCGGAGGCGGCAGACTCTAAAGTGCAGAAATCTAAAAATTTTACAGCGGGAAATATAAGTTTAATCAAACTTAATTATTATGAAAGTTAATGCTGCCTAATTTGAAAAATTTTTAGCAGTACATGGGTGGTGTAATTTATTTAAGAAACTATACAATTTTAGTGCCCACATGCTCCGAGCTCGAGGTTTCCATGAGCAGTCTAGTCCACCCTTTAGATACGAGATCAAACATATTTAAACCTCGAAAAACAGGCAACGTATAACGATCAGGCGATCAGTACGTGGGAGTGCGTTTAAGACATTCGCACAGGATTTAGAACAGCAAAATTGGCAAAAAGTAGATTCAGTTTCTTTGAGGGCGTATACAGAGCGTGGAATTTACTCGCCTCGGTCAATGCGATGCCAGAAAACCCCAGGTTCATCTACGTATGGTAGCAAAACATATCTGCAGCACAATTTAAGTTTTTTAATTTTTTTTTATTTTTAATTTATGTGGATATAGTAAATTTCGTCTAGTGAAAATATTAGGACCTAATTTCCAAGAAAAAATTAGTTATGAGTAAAATATTTTTATTTAGTTATTAAGATTAGGTAAAATCTACAAAATCCACAAAAAAGTAAATAAAAAAACAAATTTTTGTATAGTAACAAACAAATGAAATGCATAAAAAAAACTATAATTTGCGCGGAGAATAGAGGCTTAGCCTGGGGACTGAACAGACATGGACTACGCGGATGATACATGCCACATGGCGCACAAGCACTCTCATATGCAGTCTGTGTCAGAAGAAAAGAACCCCTTTTTTTCTTGCAACTTCGCGATATACTTGATTCTGCTTTTTGCTGCATAATAGTCCCACTCAAGGGCTACGACGCCAGTGCTAACTCAGGCTAGTGTCGTACGAAACTTTCCCGTAAACGCAACCAAACAAAAATTAGTGAAAAGTATGCGAAGCGTTTGGAGGCGGTATTTTTATGCACGCATTCGAAAGGGCCGAAATTATCTTACGCTGCGGCTGCAAAAGTAATAAAAAAATCAAAAAAGTTTCTTGTGATGTGAAATCAGCGGTATAAGGTGCACAAAAATGTTGATGACTTTTCCGAGCGCGCCTTGCAGCGGGTGATGCCGAAAAAGCAGGATAAAGTGATCGTCCAACTTTTTAAGCGGAACTCTTCTTTGTGACTACGCCAAGCACGATCAGTTCTTACTAAAAAGGGAATAGATGTGAGTATCACCACCATCGAACGTCGTCTGTAGGAGGCGAACAAATCCTACCGTCTAACATCATCAAAACCACTTCTCTCAGAAAAACACATTGAGAAACAACAAAACAAGAAAATGGCGTCATAGTATTGGACTGTCCTTCCCAGTCCCCAGACGCCAACCCCATTGAAAATGTGTGGGGGGCTATGAAAGCGTATCTTCCCGAAAGGCCAGTCCAGGATTTAAAGCAACTCGTGCGTCAAGTTCGCAAAATCTAGTCCTGTTTGTCGACGAGCTACGCAGAAAAACTGGTTCAAAACATGAAGATGATGCCAAGCTATATATGACAAAGATTAAGACTACTCGGCTTATTGAGCAAAAAAACTTTATAAATATATTTTTTATACTTCATAAATAATCGCGGTTCCTTTTTTCTGACACAGACTGTACCTTCAAAGTTGCATGCGGTCAGCGCTATTACAGCTCAAACATAACATAGCTAAAAACCAACATAGCCAAAGCAAAACTTATGTGTATTAACACCAATGAAACGCAAGCTATTCAGATCCCCTTAGAAGCAGTCAATGAATTCTGCTATCTCGGCGGCATTATCACAAAAAATGGCGGATCAGTAGCAGATTTTGATCGCATATCAAAAGGACGTTCTGCTATTGGTATGCCAAACGACACCAACGTAAAATCGGTGGTTCTATATGGTTGTGAGACGTGGAACCTGGACACGTGCGGCTTGCAAACGTTGCAAACCTTTTTAATCCTTGTCTACGCAAAATCATGCGGATATTCTGGCCTAAAACAATTATTAAAACCATATCCATCCTTCTCGATATATGACGTCCCAAATGGAAGTTGATCGGCCATACACTACGCAAACCCTTGGACGGCATGATAAGAGCAGCGTTGAATTGGGGTCCCCGATGGAGTCGCAGACGCGGGAAACCAGCCAACACCTGGGTGCCAAAATCAGGTTATTCGTGGAGAAAATTAAAATTTCTAGTTTCAAATAAATCAAATTATAAACTGTTTGTTGGCACATGCCGATGATATTGACATCATCGGCCTTAACAACCGCGCTGTTAGTTCTGCCTTCTCCAAACTGGATAAAGGGGCAAAGTGAATGGGTCTGGTGGTGAACGAGGACAAAACGAAGTACCTCCTGTCTTCAAACAAACAGTCGGCGCACTCGTGTATCGGCACACACGTCACTGTTGAGAGTTAAGATTTCGAGGTTGAAGAAGACTTCGTTTATTTAGGAATCAGCATTAACACCGACACCAACAATGTAAGCCTGGAAATCCAACGTAGAATCTCTCTTGCCAACAAGTGCTACTTTGGACTAAGTAGGCAAATGAGTAGTAAAGTCCTCTCTCGACGAACAAACCTAACACTCTACAAGGCTCTTATCATGCCTGTCCTAACGTATGGCGCAGAAGCTTGGACGATGACAACATCCGATGAAGCGACGCTTGGAGTGTTTGAGAAAAAGATTCTGGGCAAGATGCAGTTGTTGCTAAACAATTCTGGTCTTTCGATAAATTAAACTTACCTCGGAAAGTAATAATTTTTGATTCACTTGATTAAGGCAACACGGAAAAAAATCGTGCGCCATTATTCTCATGAATTCGCAAGAACTAAGCAAATTTTATCTTCAGTTGTTTCCCATTCTCACACACTTTTTCTATTATTCTCGCTAGTTGTTACGGGAAGAATTGCCAGAATAGTTAATTAATTATCTAGAAACATATATCCGGCATGGTATCTTTTATGAGCCTAGCCTTTGAGCGTCACTGGCCCAACGGAGACCTGTTATAATAGAAACTCATATGCTAAGGCTATGCTTTTTTGGGTTAGCATGGATACAGTGCATTTAGCATTAAGAGTCGGCCACAATTATCGAGCGATTTTGCAGGTGGGTTCGTTACACCGTGTTTCATTCGTTTTTCTTAAAAATCTTTCCGAAATAAGTACCTTACAAACTTGTAAGCGTATAGAATCTCTTTTTTTTTTTTTTGTATAAGCTTATAGCTAGGGTAGAGTGCAAGGAGCTTAGATAATAGAGCTCCGAGCTTCCTAGTGTCGGTTCATGACAAAATCTCACGGGAGTTTTATTCCTGTTTTTTTTACTGCTTTTGATTCATTAAGAATTATCTTACATCTCGATTATTAACACTTGCTAAATGTACCATATTTATTTTTTATTAGCATTGATGCCGAAAATAACAATGGGATTGCTGTATTTTTGTGCGCTAAACATGTCTATGGTGAAAGAGTTCCCATCCCGCCGTGGTTTTAAGAAACGTGAGCGTAAAACTTAGCAATGAACCTGGAATTAAAAGGTGAATATGAACATTTAAGAACATGGAATGGGTTCGCAGCACCCATGGGTGCTGAGCTACCAAGGAATGATATCATTAAAGTTATTAAGATTGAAAAGATACTCCGAGTTGAACTGATTGATAAGGTAAACAGAAGTGCACCTGCATTTGTAAGGAAACTACAAGGGTGTACCTAGCGCTGGAATATATAGCCCCAGAACCGTACCGATGGGTAGTTTTCCAAGTACGTTCCAAGTGGAGGCGTATGTCATCTGCCTATTCGCAGAGACCAATTTAGATAAGAATCTCCGGAATGAGTCAATTGCCATTCTGAGCGACAGTCAGGTTGCACTCAAGGCATTGTCATCCTCTGTAATGAAGTCCTCACTGGGCCTTGATTACATCGAGAAATTAAATGCGTTAGACACATATAATCGCCTTCGGCTTATATGGATCCCAGGATACAGGAGTATAGCTGGTAGATGCAGCTTCGTTGCTAATAGGACCCGAATCTTTCCTTGCAATGGAACAACATCTCACACTATTAAGGGCAAACTTAGGAGTTAGAGGCTACGCCAAGCGAAATCCTTACCGGGATGGTACAATCAAAAGCAGTTCATGGGCATGGGGATATGTTCCACTGACTCTGGTCGTGCTTTGGCGACTCTAATATACCTTTTTCTTGAATACAGCTCTATAGCGCGGAGAAGGTTCATACCTATATCGCGGCCAATTACAGCCGGAAGAAAGGCATATACGCTCAACCCAAGCCAGCTCTATTTTAAGTTTAAGGAACTGGGCTTGGATGAGGTGCAAGTTTCAAAAAAGCTATAAAAAATTATGAATTAGCGTTTCGTTGGAAACTAGTCTCGTATCACAAAAAAACAAAGAAGAATATTTTGCAGACCTGTGCTACTTTTAAATTTTTTATTTAGATACCTACATATATATTTTTTTGTGAGGATCACAAAATTAGAGTAACTTTTATTAAGTATTTATTATCTATTTCTCTGCTGTTATTTCTGGCATATTAATGATTGAACATCAAAGTACTCGTTATAGAAACTGATTTCTAAATAATTTGTATTCTTTCAAGAATTCTCTATCACTAAAAATTTATACAGAAAATATACAATAGACCTCATGAGCCTAATGATAATATGTATGACATAATATTTAATGAAATCACTTAATTTTCGTCAACTCAACATACTGAAAAGTCAACTTTGAATCACTGTGCCATGCGAAGATGTGTCACCACCTAGCCACTCAACGCTGAAATCATATCCTCACGCCAACGACAACAAATGATGATTACAATCACACATTCCTTAATTTGTACTAATTAATAATTTAGTTTTTGTTTTTGTTCTTGTTGCAAAGCTATTGTTAGCATTAATGTCCGTACAAATGTATGTATGTATGTGTATGCATGGTCTGTGTGTTTGTACATACATACATATGTAAGTCTTTTGTTTTTACTGCCTGATGATGAATGCTTTATTGGCTATTAGTAAACATTTAAGACCGAGAGGGCGTAACCGACGCGTCAAGAAAGATACGAACAAGTCACGCGAGACATTGCAATAAAAACAAAATCATACATTCCGTTGTACATTTATATCCACAATTCAAGGAAAAAGAAAGTTGAAATGGAAAGATAAGCTAAACAACAAGCGGTGGACGGTGGCGTCAAGCAAAATGTTGAGGTGGGATGTGCGAGCAAAGGGAAAATCAAAGATAGGAATATTCTGTGGAATAACGAATGGCAAATATGGTATGCCATTGAAACCAACCTTAGTCAAAGTAGGTGACATATTTATAAGTACTATTTACCATAGTATTTGTGTATGCATACATATACATACATTGATGTGCTCTCAAATAAATAGGTGTGTGCCAACCATTGGAGTTCCTAGGAGGATATGCAAGTGAAGTAGTCCACTGTATTAATTAGACATTTTGCGTGGTTATTTTCTTGCGATGTTTAAGATTTTGGAATTCCAAATATTTCTGGACGGTTTTCAAAATTAAATTTTTCTAAAGAAAAATATTCTACATTTTACATTTTTTAATTGCTTTCCTTAGACTCCCTTTACTCAAATTTAGGAAAAAACATAAAACGTTCTACAAATGAATAACTGTTTTTAGACTTTTATGCTACTTGCGTTACCCACTACCCGAGAAAATTTCCTATCTGAGTTGACTAAAAATTGATTGAGAAGATTTAGCCAATGGATTTTTTCTTTAAGACGCTGACAGAGGTTAGTTTAGATTAAAATATTTGAAAACTAACCCTTTCCAAGCGCTCATATCAAATTCAAAAGGAGTGCAACCTTTCGTTTCATTTCGATAATTTGTTTCTTGTTTGCTTGGCAGTATATCTTCAACCAGTCAGAACTTCAACCTTTGAGACTCCGTCTCGAAAAAATATTTATTTCAAAGGTGATTTTTAAATCTTTTTAATCAATATAACTTAGTCGAAAAAATTTTACGGTTATGGAATGAAATTTTGAAAATTACAAAATAGAGACTTAAAAAAAAGTTGTAGAAGAAATTATGAAGATAAATAACCAGCGTGAGAGAGATGTGGTCCTACTTCCGTGCCTAAAATGGATATTGTATCAGACATGTGATAGCTTATTCTGGCCAAAAGCGAAAGTCTCGCATCAAATACGAGCTTGTTTTTACGTCCGAGAAAAGCTCGGGAAAGTGGCACACACAATTGTCGCTCGATTCATATGGCAAAATGCTGTCTAACTTATGAACTCTCCAACGATACTGGATTTATGACGATCAGTTCGGATAAGGTTGACTTGTATTATAAGGTTCTAACACCTCTTGTTAAGGACGTTTTTGCTTTTTGCCACTTTTGTGAAAAAATGTCAAAATTTGTTTAAGTCCATTTTCGTCAGTTTGAGCATTTATTTAGTCCATAGATCGTAGATTATACATGGTGGCGCAAAATTAAACATCCAATTGTATTTTGAATAATTTTTTTTATAATCTTTACGCACTCCTTTGCTTGCCTGTTTGTGTATTGCAATCACAATCACGTGAAATATGATTGACATACGACCCATTTCGAAAAACTATAAATTTTCCGATAGGGTGATTAATTTTGTGCCACCTTGTATATATAATTGGCGCTTTCTCCCGTTGCTTTGGGTTTGGCTCAGCTCCTTTTTCAATTTGATGTGTGCAAGTTGATGTTTTTCCACAAATGGAGGAGCCTAGAGTTTAATGGCGCCTCGGAACGACAAATGATTTTTTATGAGGAGCTGTTTTTCATGATAAAGTTTTTCCATTGCCTGCCGACGGGCGATCACTATTAAAAAAAACTATTTCAATCATTTGGTGTTTCATGTCTGGCGATTCGAACCCAGGCACTACTGAACGTTAGTCCTGCACGAAACCCGTTCGGCTCTGACAGCCGAAGATTATATTGCAGGAAATCACCACTTTTTGGTGATTCAGTCTCATTCAATATGGAACGGTTGTATTCATATTTCATTTCCTGTAAACGAGCACATTTTTCATATATGGTAAGTGCGCAAAGCTAGGAATTACTTATTTGTTTTTTATAAAGAAGCTTGTGAGTTACAGTTGCTTTGGTGGTTTCAATACTTGTTTCTCCGCAACAACTGATTGACGTTTAAGAGGATTCGGCATACTACTGTGGGCAAAAAGTAAGGTGAATTTGGTTGTAAAATGAAAAATCTTTATTTATTCTTGTAAATCAATTTCATCCCCTTCAAAATAATCCACTCTCGATGAAATACACTTATGCCAACGATTTTTCCAATCCCCGAAACATGCCAAATAGTCCATTTCCGGTATAGCCATCAGCACCTTCTTCGATTCAGCTTTTATCTCCTCAATCGACTCGAAACGCGTTCCCCGGGGTAGTCTCTTGAGTTTTGGGAATAGCCAGAAGTCACACGGAGCCAAATCAGATGAATACGGTAGTTGCGGAACGATATGCGTGGAATTGTTGGCGAAATGGTCACGAAGAACGAGTGCAGTGTGAGACGGTGCATTATCGTGATGCAAAATCCAAGAGTTGTTGGCCCATAATTTTAGTCTTTTTAGACGAATTGCTTCACGTAAACGACGCATAACGCTCAAATAATATTCCTTATTAACAGTTTGGCCAGGTGGAAGGAATTCATAGTGCACCACACCACGAAAATCGAAAAAAACTGTCATCATGACCTTTATTTTTGAACGACTTTGACGTGCTCTTTTCGGTCTGTGACGCCTTAGCGGATGTTGTCATCGTCCAAGCTTCTGCACCACACAATTGGATAAACGTGGTGCGAGATTTATGAGGTGTGAAAGGAAGGTTCGTCATATGCTGGGCAGTTAAATTGCCGTCCTGCTTGTTCCACTTCTTTAGTTTAATTGCCGTATTGATTGCAACAATATATTGAGTAGTGAGGAAGCTCCCGGCTCAGTATCATTCTTGCTATGTATAGTAAATAGCATCAATATTCAGTAAACTGAAATCAAATCTCAAGATTTTAGAAAGTTACATGATAGAAAATAATTTCTTAGCTTTTATGGACAATTGAGATATCCGAACTGAAGAATTCTGATGGTCCACTGTATTATGGTAACTGATTTGGAAATACACCTCGCCGAGTCATTTGAATCTCAGAGAGACTTAGAGATAATTAGAGAGACTTAGATGAGACCTCTTTTTTAATACAAATTTTTAAACCAGCTGAGCGAGATACTCGGAGGGAAGCATTTAAATAATCTGTGACTGAGCAAAGAAGATGATGTGTGAATCCAGATAGGACAGTGAGTAAGTATTAATCTAGGTCTGATGGTCTTTAATGGTATTTAATGTCACATATCACTGACTTAGCATACGCAGTGACCGTCTGAAGCCTTGATATAGTCTGATGCTGAGTTAACGTGATCTCACAACGGACACATTTCGCGGGCTGAGGGGCTTCGCTGTCTTTATGTGTGATGCGGCTGCCAAACCTAATCTAACCTAAGGTGATCTACGAAATAATAGCGGTAAGCAGCTGTGATAGTACTTCGGACAATTTTAATAAAGCTAACGGGTATTGAGTCCACAAAACCTTTGTCAATGTCTAATTGGACTGTTAAAACAGCAGTAATATGAATAAATACGAATTCTTTAGCTTGCAGTAAGTCGAATTATCAGTGCAAAAAAATAAAATTAAAAACAAAAAATAGTCCCTGATGGATGGATTCTGACGTCACTTCAGAGTAGTGTCAAGATTACTCAATAAAAATAATATAAATAAAATTGTGCTTTTTCTCCATAATTTCCTGCAGTCTCTCATTCATGTTTATCAAATGATATGATGAAGATTGGCTGGATTGCTCAGTGCGTGTTTGTAATGGCTATCAATACGACCAACAAAAAAAGAAGAAAGTAAAATCGAATTGATTTTATAAAAGTGACAAGCGAAGATAAAATCAAAGAAAATAAAACATACGCAATGGCAAAACAGCACACACACACACACTTAGGATGATGTTTTAGAGCAAGAAATGCTGGAAAACTGATCAACATGAAAAGCTCGAACAAAATGTGAATGTGTGCGCCCACGTCTGCCACAAGCGGCTGAAAACACATCAACGCGGTCGATTCGATGTCGTTTGTCGTCGAGCCTTTTTGTGTGTATGTATTCGTTCTTGTGGTTGCGAATATGCGTGCAATAGGCGAGCCGAGAAAAACGTCGCACGCAATGGCAAACAAAGTGATTTTGGAGGCGAAGCTGAAATGGTGCGACTGCAGCAAGGCCAATGCGGGGTAGTTGGCGGCGGGTGTCGGTAATGTGGCAAGTCAACTAACACGTACGACAAGTGTATCAGCAGCAACGTCAAGAACAACAACAACAATTTAAATAATGAAATCAACATCATCGACAACAGTGGAGCAAACAGCCTGAACGTCCCCTAAGGCGGATGATATTTAGTATGTCTTGCTATGCCTTGGCTGCTGCTGCCATCGTACATATGTGGCAGGTAACATACATGCATATATACACATGTGCATGCATATGTTTGAATAGCTATGTAAGCATTTGTATTGATGCAACTGGTGAGGAAATACGCATTTGCCACACTTTTCCGTTTACATTTGGTTTAGGCTTTTGCTGTTCTTTCGGGCGGCTGCTGCTGTTGCTTTTACATATTTGCTTGGCCACAAGCATTTCCAATACAGGAATTTGAAAACATATTGCAAACGCACACAACTTTTCACAGCTAGATACGGAGATTGTTCGAAGAATTTATAAAACCTGAATACATGGGGCTCCCGGTGTCGGTCAAAATATCATTTTTAGGCAAATTCTCTTCACCTGAAGGAAATTTAAAGCAGAAAACTGCTATTGAGGCTCATCGAATGCTCTTGAATACATGCAGTGAAGCAAGTACAATTAATTAGTGGAAGGATGTGTCGAACGCTGCGATTTTGATATCGAAAACCGATATAGCAGCGGAAGACAGAAAATATTCGAAGATTCAGAATCGGAGCCAGTAGTTCATGAAAACTGGTATCAAGCCCGAAAGCAGTTGGCAGAATCATTGGGAGTGGCTTAACGATCTATTTCACAACCTCTCACACAGTCTCAGGAACAATACAGAAGTAAGAAGAATGAGTACCATACGAGTGGGAGCCGATAGATGTTGAAAGAGACGGTTCTAAGTTTGTAAAATTTTGCTTTAAAGACGAAAACGGAAGCCGGCACATGCTAGGCCGATCGTTTTTATTTGGTAAAACCAGCTATTAAAACTAAGTGAAACTATCACAGCATCTCAGAGATCAACTTAGACAGAAACCACCAGTATGAACGAATTGTCTTTCTGAGCAACAGTCAGAGGTTAATGCCTCACTGGTCCTCGAGTATATCGGGAAATTGAATTTGTTAGGAACGCACAATGGTATCCGGCTGATCTCAGAGTAAGAGAAATAACTTTCTTATGGGATAGCATACATTCAAGGAGAAACTTAGAAGGGAAGACCTAAGGCTAAGAGATGTTAGCTGACACCAAATTATGGAGCTATGACGTCCTTACTGGAGGTGTAGCATCAAAAGAGAAGGGAGAGTAGAGAGCACAAAAGGCATTGAGGTCGAATTGCAAACCTCACATTTTATTCCATTCTAGTCTAAGTAATGCACTGGAGCCGTGCATTGTAGAAAAAACGGTTCTAGCATCGAAGGAGACACAAGGAAGTTAACATCCAGCAAGACGACTTTCGGCCTCATTTCGAGGAAGGGTGCAGACATACTTAGAAACACTGAAATGGCGGATTTCCCCTCACCACCTGTACTCTTTATATGTTACTTTTTTTCGACCATCAATTGGGAAACTTTCATTTCAATGAATTTAAATTGACTGTTTAATCTGCGAAGTGTTACATATCTAGATTATTTTGTACTTTAGGCAATTTTGCTAATAACCATAAACACAGAGCATTTGGTTTTTCTTCTTGAAATTTTAATATTCAGAAATGGCACAGTGTTTCAGTAATGCTGCAGCGCATCTCCAATTTAGAGGCAGTCGCTATGTTAAAGCATATCCATTTAGCTTTTGATTTTTTTTTTTTTCAGATGTACGAACTGGCAGTACCTTGGATGCCTTCTATCGCCAGTTCTTGGAACTTTTGTAGATAACTTGAAGACTTTTTCCCTTTCCGATGATATATACTTACACAATAAATCCAAATCAAGAGAAGCAAATTGAGATAGATAGGCCACACATTAAGAAAGCCAGCTGGCAGCATAACAAGAGTTGCATCCGTAAGTAAGGGGAAGTCGGGAACACTACTCGAACTTGCAAGAGCCAATATGACGTTTTCACTGCAAAACAAATTGCCCGGAACCGGGAGGGCGTGAAGCAAGGAAGTTTGATTGAAGTGTATATGAATATAAAAACAATTTTCAAAATATTGAATATTGAATCAATACGCTCTATCGGAAGATTTACTATGCTTGCTAATGGCGTCGTATGTCAATCATATTTGGCATAGTGTGAACTTGACAGCTGCACTATACAAGCAGACAAGCCATGAAGCAATGAAGTAAATGTAAAAAACAACAGATTTCCATCGCTCAAAATTATTGTTCTTACTTATTAAAAAAGTTATTCAAAATCCAAATAGGGTGATTAATTTTGTGCCACCTCAAATGAAAAAATCTGCAAATAAATATAAGAGTTTCACAGCAAACTTAGTTTTGAATTCGAATTAACTAACAGCCGCTTCAATATTTTTTGTTTGTTTTGTTTATGACTAGTCGCAATTTTTGCTGTATTTTGAAATTTAAAATCTTTTATAATTCAAATAAAAAAATTCACTGACTAATATGACCCTTCATCACTGATTTGTTTATCTCAATTGAACAAATAAACTGTTATAAATTTTCTTTACTCTATGCACTGCGGTAAAGGGCTATATCATAAAGGCTTATTGACAGGTTTTTCCAATTTATTTAATTTTTATTTAATTTTAAAATTTTTTTTTATTTTATGAAAATATGATTTATTCTACAACAAAAACCATTTAAATCCCAGATTTTAATCTTATGAAAATTAAAAAACAAAATCAATAAACTTTCATCAAAATTTTACACTTTTTAATGAGCGATTCTAGAAAAAATTTGCAGTTCATTGTTCATCGAATTTTGTTGCCTACATATAAAAATATCGCAAAATTTACATCTTACATAGAAAGGTTAGCGTGATTATTGTTCGATTTCAAAAAGTTTAATAGAGTTTTCGAGTGAGGCTAACAGCAATACGTGGACTAAGTTTTCCCATATACATATTTCATCATGGGTAGGCTTGACCACGCCCACGTTGCAAAATTTGTACAAAACTAAATTTTCTACTGCACTTTCTACATCAATGCAATTTGCATTATGGCTCCAATATTGACTTAAATATTAAAATTTTAGCATTTTCCCCCAAAAAACCGATATCTGGAACGCAGGCTTAGTTTTGACTCAATTCTCCCCATTTCATTATCAACCTAGCCAGAACAAAGAGTAATGAGTGCATCAATTTTCATTGCAAATCTCATTTAGTTTCAGGGAAAACGATTTTTGACGGTCGCTTCAAGTAAGTGGAACCACTGTGCAATATTCTAAAAAAATTCGAAATATTTTTCGAATCACTTATTGAACAATCATTGGCCTACAAATCTGTATTCAAACATTGCTTAGTTTGGAATAGTCAGTAAATCCTAATGTTTTTTGTGGGCGCGTATTTGTCATATGCTTCCTTACCAACTCATACTCAGACATGTGAACATATGTACATAAATACTCAAATATTTTAAACAAATATATGATATGTGCGTTCATGCGCCCACACATTACAGCAAAGTATTTTGTTTAATTGAAAACAAATATAAAAAAAACTTGCAAATTGCCTAAACAAAAGGGAAATTACCAACAATTCAAAGCGGAATTCAGCAGGAAATTATGCAATTACGATTCCGGCTTCGTGTATTCCATGCAACTATTATTGTGCTATTTACTTTGACTTTATTGTTGTTCCCACAAAAGCTTATGCATACACAACATTTTAACACTCGGCATAACTGTAATAATTAAATAATAGAAGTTAAATGCCAATGTGCAGCGATAACGGAAATTTTGGGCAAAACTATTTTACACTTTGCAATGCAATCAAGACTTGCAAACGATTTCACGCATACATACGTATGTAAGTATGCATAAGACATGTTGAATTGCAAGGAAATGTGTGTATGTATGTGTAAACATATGCAGCATACATTCCATAAATGTGTATATCTTCACTTAATTTTAAGCTTCCATTACTGAGGCATACAATTCTCCGTTTTCTCAAAACTGCATAGTTAACAGCATAATTGAAATAAAATTAGTGTCCAGCCGAATATTCAATTTCGGTTTCAGTTAGAGAAAAACGCGTACAAGGATTTTATTTTTACTTTGATCTAAGGTGAGAGTGAATAGCAGATAAGGATATAGTACAGGTAAAGATAAAGA